>JAVSCE010022326.1:0-51563 GCA_032199065.1 Smutsia gigantea | reverse complement strand
CCTGGCCCCTGCCAGTCTCTATCCCTTTTTTTTTTCAGGTTTCTTTTTCTTCCAGCCTTGCCCAATCTTTGCATAAGCTGTCTCTGCTCCTAGAGTGGTTTTTCTTCACCTCCATTATTTTCTGATGATTCTGTCAATCACTTGGCCATGCACCTCAAGGGCAGGCTTCCATGTGCCCCAGCCTGGTCAATTATAGTCTCCTGTCTCCCTGTCTTCCTGACAATGGTAACTGGCCCAAGGAGTGTGCATGTGATGTAAGAAGGGCCAGTCATTGCCCTTCCCAAGGATAGGGAAACTGAGACTCTCTCTTTCTGGAATCCCAAGTTGCTGCAGCCATGTTCCCTGCCCAGAGGAGATAATCAGGGATGAGAGATGAACAAAGAAGTAGTCCTGATAGGGTTGAATCCTTGGTTCCAGCCCAATGGATGCCCTGGTTCCTACAGTTCCTCTAGGGAGGGCTTGGATTTCTACTCTTATGTGGATTAGGGGAGGGGTGTTGAGTCAATTGTACTTGGATCTAAAGGGACAGGAGATTGAAGCTAACTTTTGAGTTACCTTTTTTTTTATATTAAAATAATACAGGTTCATTTAAGAAAAATTGAAAGTGGAAAATACTCGTTTAGCTTAAAGACTATATTTCCAGGCAGTCTTCCTGTCGTGGGCCCCTGCTAAGGGATGGATTTAGGGCATTAAGTCTGAGGACACCAAGGAGTGTGATAGCATCACGTATTACCTGGGGGACACTGGGCATTTTTCCTGAGGCTCAGTTCCTTCAACTGTAAAATAGGAGTAAGAAATCAAAGTTTTTTAAACGACTTCTTCCCCAATCTTTTTCTGGTCCCACCAGTCCTTGGAGAAACCAAGGCTCAAGATGACAGGGCAGCCCCTAACCCCCCCAACAAAGCCAGAGGGACCCAGAGTCACAAAACAGCAGGTAGTAGAACCGAATTTCATCTTGGAAGAGTTAAATGGGCCTGGTATGGGTGGCCATTCTCTTTATTCAAAGTTGTCTGTCCACCCCCTCCAGTCCCGAGCTTTCCGGGACCCCCGGAGTCCAGCACAGTAGTGTGAATTTCACTGGAGAACTAAGGAGAGGGATGGGGGAGAAGCATGAAGGCAGGGCCCAAGAGGAAAGGCTGTCCCGGAAGGGCTCATGACCAGCAAGAAATGGGAGAAGGGTTGGTGCCCGGCAAGAAGAAAGCTGACCCAGAAGAGCGGGCCCCTAGCCCCAGGGTTCAAGTGACACGGCAGCCACCGGGGTGGGGAGGAAGGGGAAGGTACTCTTGTATGGGGCGGAGCAGTCAGTGGCCCGATCGGACGCGATAGACATACACGGCCAGCCCGGAATGGAAAGAACAGTTTAGGCTGTGCTTTATTAAAATGTGCATCATTCTTTTATTTCAAAATGTGCATCATCGACTCGTGCTCGCTGCGCGCGACCTCGGCGTGGTGGCCCGGGGCGGGCCTTGTTACCGCCCGGCTCCCGCGGAGCCACCGCGCGCAGGCGCACTCAGGTGGCGCGGGCCCGGGGGCTCCCGCCCATGGCCAGGTAGACGTCGATGGGCACGTGCAGCAGCGTCAGGCAGTGGCAGCCGGGGCAGCGTCGAAGCGGCCTGCGGAAGCGGGGTGCTGAGGCGGGGCCGGTCCATCCGGTAGCGGACGAATCCGGGGGTTGCACCTGGGGTCTCCGTGGTTCGGGAGTGGAAGTGGGCACCTCACGCGGGGGTGGGGGGAGCCTGGGGACTACAGTGGGAGAAGGGGCGGGACCGGGAGCGGTCGACGGGGTCGAGAGGGCCGGGACGGCAGGAGGGGCCGCGGGGAAGGCTGCCGGCCTCACCTGACCGGGTTGTGCTCCATAGCTACCGGCTCCGGACTGTCCTGGGACTCGGGGGCGGCGGCAAGGCTAGGGGAATCTCCGGCCTCAATGGGGAATCTCCGACCCTGCGGGGTCTCCTGGGCACTCATGTCCAGGCCCCGGGGCGTTCTAACCGGGGAGTGGCGGTCAGGCCGCCGGGCGTCCCTCCCCGCGCCTGCCCCCTGAGCCGTTGCTCACCTGCGGGAGGCCGAGGCCGGTCCCAGGCTGGAAGCAGCTGTTGGAGCCCTGGCAGCGGGAGGACGCTCCGGTCCAGGCGGCTCCGGGCAGGTGTCTAAGGCGCGTCCGGACCCGAGCGTCGAAGGGGAGGGTTGCATTGTGACCCGAGCCGCAGCGCGCTGACCTCACAGAGCCCGTTCTTTCCCCCGGGGAACCTCCACCGCCCCAGCACTTAGCGCGGCCGGGAGCCGGAGGACTCTTGCCACTGCGCCTTGAGACCGGTTCGCGTAGGCCCCCAGATGCGCGATGGGGGCGCAGCGGGCCAGGGCAAACAGCCGCGTCTGCGAAAAGTGAGCCAGTCTTCCTGGGCGGCGCGCAGACCCGGCGGAGCGCCCCCTAAAGGCGGGGCTGCGACTCCCTACCTGGCGCGGGGTGGGGGCGCAGCAGCGATCTAACTGGTGCTGGGTTTGGTGGTGGTGGTGGTGGTGAGGGCAGGTAGGGGCATTGCCCATTTTGGCCAAGAGTCACACAGCATTTACATCACAATTGGGCCAGAGTTAAAAAATGTCCGGCCCTCTCCCTCCCCACCACCCGTGGCTGCTGTGTCCAGACAGAGAATGTTCTAGCGCTGGGGTGGCTGCGGATGAAGTCCTTGGGAGGAAAAAGCCCAGGCCGAGGGCGACGGTGGAGTAGAGCGGCCTCACAGAGACAGCATGAGCTGAGAGGGTGACAGGAAGGAGGCGCTAGACAGAATGGAGGACTTTCTCCTCTCCAATGGGTACCAGCTGGGCAAGACCATTGGGGAAGGGACCTACTCAAAAGTCAAAGAAGCATTTTCCAAAAAACACCAAAGAAGAGTGGCAATTAAAATTATAGACAAGATGGGAGGGCCAGAAGGTGAGCTGGGGCCCCTTTGGAGGAAGGGAGGGCTGGCTGAGGTGGGTGGGTGTTTTTTCCAGTCAAAAGTATCATGCCCTCCTCCCGTTTAGTCTGGAACCAAGGAAAGCAAGAGAGGTTGTGGCTCCTGGGTAGGTAGTGGCGAACAGAGGATGCTGGGAGTCAGGGAACATTACACCCTCCAACACCCAAAATTAAAGTGGCAGGACCCAAGCCTGCCAGGCCTTTCCAATTCCAGGAGGGGAAGAGACTGACAGGCCATGGCCAGGGATAACAGAGGCAGGATCTGGTGCCAGAGAAGGTGGCAAGAGATGGGAAAAAGGAAGACGGCGCATGGAAAAAACTGGGTCAGGAGGCAAGGGTGAGAGGAGCTGGCTCACTATACTGTGAGCAGTCAGGCCTCCTGAGATTGAATGATTTTGTCTAAAAGTCCTTAAAGCACTTTGATATGGTCTCACAGGCTATTCACAACAGTTCTTGAGGCTGGCAGGGAGTAGAGTTTGTTTGAATAATGTATTAACTACAAAAATAACAGCAGTGAATATTCTTTGCTATGTCCAAGCAGCTAGATGTTTTAAGACTGTTAATGGGACTCAAGGCACAAAACCCAGACACAGTGGGCAGATAGGCAGACAGAATTTGGAAAAGAGGAGACAGGAATGAAGAGTTAGGCCCTTCTGGACTGATACCCCATGTTTTCCCTGCTTGTTTCCTCAGAATTTATCCAGAGATTTCTGCCTCGGGAGCTCCAGATCGTCCGTACCCTGGACCACAAGAACATCATCCAGGTATATGAGATGTTGGAGTCTGCTGATGGGAAAATCTACCTGGTGATGGAGCTGGCTGATGGAGGGGATGTCTTTGACTGTGTGTTGAATGGGGGGCCACTACCTGAGAGCAGGGCCAAGGCCCTTTTCCGTCAGATGGTGGAGGCCATCTGCTACTGCCATGGCTGTGGCGTGGCTCACAGGGACCTCAAATGTGAGAACGCCTTGCTGCAGGGCTTCAACCTGAAGCTGACTGACTTTGGCTTTGCCAAGGTGTTGCCCAAGTCATGCCGGGAGCTGAGCCAGACCTTCTGCGGCAGCACAGCCTACGCCGCCCCCGAGGTGCTGCAGGGTATTCCCCACGACAGCAAGAAGGGTGATGTCTGGAGCATGGGTGTGGTCCTGTATGTCATGCTCTGTGCCAGCCTACCTTTTGATGACACATACATCCCTAAGATGCTGTGGCAGCAGCAGAAGGGGGTGTCATTCCCCACCCATCTGGGCATCTCAGCCGAATGCCAGGACCTGCTCAAGTGGCTTCTGGAACCAGACATGATCCTCCGGCCTTCCACTGAAGAAGTTAGTCGGCATCCATGGCTAGCAAGCACTTCATGAAAGCAATGGCAAGTCCTCCCCAATAAAGCAGGGGGAGAAAGCAAACCCAAAAACCTGCTTCCAAAATGGTGATATATATTCTACACTTTACTTACCACCTACACCCTCCCTTACTTCTCTTTCCCTTTAAAGATCTTCATGGAACCAGAGGGCCTTGTTCAGACTTCCCTTTTATTATAGCTGACTTAGGAATGTTCATACAGGTGTTTAACTAAAGCTAATTAAAAATAGATTCCAAAATCATACACATATAGGGGGAGGAGAAGAGAGAGGAGGAGAAAGATGACCATGAGTGATTTCAACCACTGTTGAATGCAGAAACCGCCTCTTGACTCCTTGTCTTGGTGACTCAAAGGCCAAGCTGAGTCTGGGATGAGGACAAGGGACCCCTCCCCCCATTCCTTCCCCTTCTCCTAGGCTCCAAGTGGGAAGCTACCAATTACTGTGTGCATCCTGCCCTTGGGGACAAGAACAGATCCCTAGACACCTTACAGCTTCTTTTGAATCTCTTTAATGCTGTTAACAGAAAGTCTGGAAAAGGTTCAGGACAAAGTTCTTTTTTCTTTCATTTTTAATTACAAAACTAACAGCTGTTAGAATCTTTTTTTTTTCTTTTCCTGGCTACAAAATACTCTGGGGAGATGCATTATAATTTAAAATATATAATATTGCACAAACAACCAAAAGGTAAATTAAAGAAATAATTACAAAGAGAAAAACCCTATCCCATGAAAAAAAGATTGAGCATTCTCTCCATCCCACCCCCTCATTGAAGGTTTGAAGTGGAAATGACCACCACTCTCTTGGCGTCCCTGACTACAATCCCTTTAAATCATTGGTGAACATACCAGATTATGTACAAGAATCACCAGAGCAGCATCATGAAGCACCAGGGTCTCCAGGGATTCCTGCAGCCCCATTCCCCCAAGAGAGGTACAGCTTTACCAGCTTGGAGGGTAAGAGCCACAAAGACTGGGTCTGTCTTCAAGAAGAAGAGCTTTTGCAGAAGCCCAATGAGAGTCTCAAGAAGTCCATCCCCAACGATCCCTTCAAGATGCAGAAGGGTTTAGGCAGAGAAGTTGGACTTACCTGAGTTGTAAGTACTCAGCTTTGATTGCTGCTCTGTACCGCTGGTAGCTGGCTGTGTCCTAAGCTACAGGGAATCGAGGTGAGTAGTTGGTTGGACAAGGTATCCTGCCAGGCAACGCACCGAAGGGCCTGAACTGGCCCCTTCCCTTCTTGGGGAGGGGAAGAAATGCAAGAGCAGACTCTCGCAGGTGGCACAGCTGGGCTAAGGACTTGGGTGCATCTGACAGATGAAGCCCCAGGAGAGGCACTGGGGACATACCAGCCTGGGCATGATGAAGAGGAGGAGGAAGTGAAACTCAGGGTTTGGTCTCTAGATTCTGAACGACATGGAAGATTTTCAGGAATGGAAAATGCCTGGGGCGGGGAGAGATTCCCGAGGGAGGCAAATTTCCCAGAGACAAATGCCTCTTACCAACTGGGACAGGAACCAGAATGTGCTTGCCATCCCTATCTAGCCAAGGGCAGGTGGATGACCTCCTTTGCCTGCTTATGGGTGGACAGAGTATGTGGTCTCCGCTTCCTCCAAGAGACTGGCGGTTTAGCTTCTGTCTATACAGGCTTCAGAAGGGCCAGAGCTACGGGACTGCCCAGCAACAGTGGATGTTCAGTGGAGAAATGTAGGCTCTTGCGGTGACCGGCTAGGCGTCCTCCCCCTTAAGTCATCCTATCGTTGGCACAAGCCAGAGTTCCTGGTTTGGATTCAGTGAGCTTCTTCCCACATGTGAGCAGAGGCCTAAAGGGCCAGCAAGGAGCAACCCAGAATCTGTGTGCAGAGCTCTGGTTGACAGAGGCCATCTGGGAAACATTCTCAGTCAGTGTCTTCCAGGGCTGGGCTGAGACGAGTGAGGGACGGGGGAGGTGCTGTGGGTGGGGGAGCTGCCCGTTCTGGCTCCCCTCATTCCCAGTCCTCCCACTCTGCATCTTCCAGCTGCAAATAGGAGGGCATAATGGAGAGCACAACACATATTTACTCCTCTGAGTCAAGCCCAGACCCAACCTCCCCACTGCTGCCTCCATTTCTGGATAGCCATCTTCCAATTTTCCCCTACTTCCCCAGGCCATACCCTGCCCCCCTGTGGGAGTGAACCACTAGTCTTAAGGAATGTGTATGGGGAGCACAGCTGCCCTCTGCCTAAGGGGTGGGTCTGCTGTTCTGATCATTCCAGACCCAATTGAAGTGCCAACCAACACAGGACAGTACAAGGGGACGCCCTGTCCACAGGAACAAAGTCAGTCCATCCTTAAAGGATAATTTGTCTCTTGAGCATATAAGAACACGGCTCTGAGAGGCAGGGAACTTGAGAGTGCATTGTAATCAAGAGCAAGGGTGCCAATGGACAGCAGGTGCTCACGGGGCCTTCATTAGGGGCTCCAGCACCCTAATCCCCACTGAGGTCCCTGGGGAACTTTCTCTTGGCCTGCTGTCAGCTGACCCTGGGTATGATGAATTCCAGAATGACTTTGTTTGGGCATATTGTATGCTGGGTTTTAAAAATGGCTGCAGACATAAAAGCCATCAAGGCCTTGTGGCATGACAGGGCGCTGTGGGCCATCTCCTGTTCTGGGTATAGTGAGGTCACAGGTGCAAAATACTCTTCGGTCTCTACCTCCCTCTAGGCTTTAGTTTTCCAATATGAAAAATGAGGCTCTTCCCATCTCTCTAATCCATTGACTCATTATAGCAGGTTCAAGAGCTACATGATGTAAGGAATCTTGTGGTTCTTGTGTGACAGTGGAAGCTAACACTGATTTGAATCAGATGTCTTGGCTGGAGCCTCAGTCCTGTCACTTATTAGCTGTGACAGCTTTCTTCCCAGCCTCTCATTCAAAATGACCCACTGAGAGGTAGTGAAGAAAAAAAGTAGTTAAGTCTCTGACTTTATAACTGGGTTTTGTGGTGGTTTCAATAATGTCTATTGAGTGCTCTCAGGTTCCAGGCACTCTGCCTAAGGCATCCACATGCATGATCTATCACAGCTTACAAGGTTCTGATGATCAATTCCATGTTTTAGA
Source organism: Smutsia gigantea (assembly GCA_032199065.1). Classification (NCBI taxonomy): domain Eukaryota; kingdom Metazoa; phylum Chordata; class Mammalia; order Pholidota; family Manidae; genus Smutsia; species Smutsia gigantea. The sequence continues at coordinate 44,150 of JAVSCE010022326.1, read as the reverse complement.
TAGGGAAACAGAGGCTTAGGTTAAGTGACTTGCCCTAGATGACATTGTCTTTTGTCTCCAAGGCCAGAAAGCTGCTCAGGTCCCACACCTGGGATCAATGAGTCAGAATATTGGGGGCAGGGTCTAGCATCTGTATTTTTTAGTAGTTTCTCAGGTGATTTTGATACAGAGCTAATGTCAACAACTCTCCCATCCATTGACCCTGGAAGTGAGAAGCAGAGCCTGCTGATGACAACTGTTCAGGGCCTGAGTGGGAGATCCTGACTTCCTTCCCATAGCCCACCACCTCAGAGAAGAGCAGAGATCCACCCTGAGCAGAGAACTGGGCTTGACAGGGAGAGTCTTCAGACCCTGGGCTCACTGGGCTTACTGCCTGTGGCCAGCCAGGCCCACTCACCTCTCCAGAGGCATCCACTTTGGAAAGTACCATCTGTACTTCTTCTTCGGTCATGTCCAGGTCAAAGTCCTTCTCCCAGTCCTCGCTGATGTCCGTGCTTGAGCCTGGAACCACAATCCAGTGTAAAGGTGGGGAGGGTATGTGGGGTGATGGGCAAATACCCATCAAAGGGCTTTACATACTGCTTTCGCTGTGAACTCAGTGAGTTCACTTTAGGAATCCTTTCTAGGGAAAAGTCCTGGATTCAGTGAAAAATTCAGCCAAAAAGATGGTCACTGTGCTGCTGTTGTAGAGATGAAAACTTAATAACCTAAAACTCCATTGATGGGGAATTATTAAAATAAATAAATGGTGGAGTCACATGATGGAATATTATGTGGCTTTTAAAGGTTAGGCTGTAGAACATTTATATATGTGGAAAAATTGTCTTAAACTATTAAGTGAGAAAGAGCAAGTTACTTAACAGTGGAGAGGCACTCTGGACCAGAGACTTCCTGGAAGCCACAGAAATCTTCCAGAAGGAATGGACAATAAACCTCTTCCTCTTCATGGACTCCAGTCTACCTACACTGATCTTACTACTCCTAAAACATACCAGGTACATTCCCACCTTAGGGCTTTTGTATGGGTTGTTCTCTGTAACTGCAACTCTCTTCCTCAGGTATCCACAGGCCAATTTTCTGGCCTCTTTCAAACCTTTGCTCAAATGTTACCATCTAAAATGGCCTACTCTGACGATCCCCCCCATTCTGCTCTAGTTGTTCTATTTTCCATTGTATTTATCACTTTATAGCATTACATCTTAAACATGCTTATTGTCTAATAATAGAGGAGCTAGAAGGTGAGGGATCGTTTTCTTCTGTATTCCAAGTGCATAGTATCCATAGTTTGCACTCCCTGAGTATTCCCAGACCCTTTTGCTAAACCAGGGGTTGGCAAACTATCGCTGGTGGATGAACTCCAGCCTATTGTCTGTTTTTGGAAATAAAACTTTAGAACACAGTCATGGCCATTTGTTTACACATTGTCTATAGCTGCTTTCACACGACAACAGCAGAACTGAGTAGTTGCAACAGAAACTGTATGCCCCCCAAAACCTAAAATATTTGCGATCTGGCCCTATTCAGAAACAGTTTATCAATCTCTACATGATTCTGCTCAGTGTGATTCTGAGGCCTGTTAAAAGTTTGACAACCACTGATCTAAACATTTATATTTGGGTATGACTTCTTACAGGCAACAAAAAATGTACATGTGAAAGTTATTACTAAGAAGAAAACTGTAAAAATAGTACCTTTAAAAAAAGGATACACGGTATGATTCCAGAAAAAACTCACAGACACATGTACGCATACAGAGAAGATGAACAAGATAGCCACAAAAATACTAACAATAGTTTTTTCTAGGTGATGAGGTCATAGGGTAATTTTTCTTTTTCTTTTTTTTCTAAATTGAACACATACTACTTTGTAATCTAAAAAGAATAGGCCCCTGATCTTTCAGTGGCATGATCTGTAAACATCTCCTTCGCTGGTCTACTCCTCACTGGTGCCCAGGCTCTGGGACCTGCCATTAGCTCTGCTCCCCACGTTTCTTGTAAGGAACTGTTCTTTCTTCCTGGCCATCTAGTCATGAGCCACGTGGTAAAAGCATGGTCTATGGAGCCAAGCAGACCTGGGTGGAATTCCTACTTTTTATCTATTGTGTAGTCTTGGGTAAGTTATTCTGGGCTTCAGTCTATTTATAAAATAAGGATAAAACCATCCTCTTTGTAAAGAACCACAGAGGAACTTACTAAAATGTAGATGCCTGTCTCCCCACCCTCATTCAGATTCAGTAGGTCTAGGTGGTGGCCCAGAATTCTGCATAACAAACAGGTACCAGCTGATTTTTAAGATTAGAGGTGTCAGTGTAAAGTGCCTGTAACCTGTACACATAGTGGGTATTTAACAAAAGGAACCATCAAAGGACTCAACTCAGAGTTAAGTAATTTTGCACAGTGTTCCAGGGCTAGACGGGGGTAGATCTGCAATCCAAACCCAGTTCTTCTGACTCCCTGTGCATCTAAGTCTCCCTGTGCCTTCAGAACACTTTGATGGCACCTGGCTATCTATCAGTGCAGGTTTCCTGTGGTTAGAAGCTGGACTCCTGGCTGGCTTCTCACTTAAGAGCTGTGGCTGTAGCCATGACAGCTTTTCCTAACCTCAGACTGCCTTTAAGGATTTGAGACTCTTTAGGTTTAAATTCTAAGGCAGATCCTTCTAGGGATAGAAAACAATATTAGCTAACATTTTTGGAGCACTTCACATTCACCTTCTGGGGTGGGTATTAACTCCCAACTTACAGATGATGAAATGAAGGTCTCCAGTGGCAGACATGTGAATCTGGGCTTTCTGTCATCTGCCTCTTCCCCCCATCCTGTCCTGTCACTCTATTACACTGTGCATGTAGCCAAGAACTGATTTATGCCACAATTTAAGATTTCATGGTAGTTTTACTTTTTTTTCCCTTCAGAAAGGGGAGTTTATACAGTGCTATCATTCATTTATTCTGTTTAATTGGATCTCTGCTTCCCCAGAAAAGAAATGGAGGCAAAAGTCATTCCCCTGTCAGTGGTCAAGTGGGGCCTTAACCCCAGGGCTCCTTCTAGTCTGCAAACCACGGGCCTGCTCCAACTCCCCTCTACTCTCCCTGCTGAAGGAACCTGAGCAGGATAGTCCAGTCTCTTAGATTAAATAGGTCTTAAGACAAAATGCAGGTGGGAAGCAGTTCTGCAATGACAGGGATTGCCATGGGACCTTGGGAGACCCTGTGGTCAGGCCATCCCAACAGACTCTGCTGCACCCAGATACCAAGCCTCCCTCATGTCATCTTACAATGTGCACATGACAGAAAAGGAGTCACAGCCTCCATTCTTCCTTTTAAGATCTAGTTCCTCTACTCTGTTCCCATTGTCCCACCCTAGACCAAGACCTGTCATTCCCCCACTGAATAGCTACAGTTAACCTCTGGTGAGTGTTTTGCACTGAATCCCCAGCCCCTCCTTTTGCTAATCCCAAAGTGCATCAGAGGCAGTAGAGCAGAGCAATTAAGAGCTTATGCCACATCTTCCTCATAATCTCATTTTGTCGTCTCCACCTACCACTCATTTTTTCTGATGATGTTCACCAGTAGTCGAATTCCAAAAGGGACTGGTAATTCGTTAACCCTGCAACTCTTTTGCTGTCACTCCCTTACTCAGATCAGATTCCATGAGCCATCATTTGGCCATTTCTTATATATACCTGGATGTTCTCTTTCTCCACTGACTTCACCTGGCTAAACTTCAACCCTGGTTAATCCAACTCCCCATCTGCTCCCCAACTGAATGTGGCAGGACAAAAGTACAACAGTACTGACTGGTCTTAAAATTTATGACTACTTCAAATGAGCCCTCAGTACCACCCACTCAGCAACTCCCCGCCACCTGTCAGGTCCATCACCTACGCTTCCACTTTCCTAAGGACTACTTCGCACTTTTCTAAATACTTATTGGTGGATGATCGATCCCAGTTTCCTACCAGTAAAAAACAGGGAAAATCACACAGATTTCTTGGGCTTTTTGGAGGACTGAAGGATATGTATATCAAGCACAGAGCTGTACAGGCATATAAAAGTGCTCGGAGAACGGTACCTTCTGTTATCATGTCCTCGAAGCAGGGCTTTACTCAAATTTCTTCCCTGAGGATGTGAAATATTATCCCCAATTTATAGAGAAGTAAATGGAGGCTTAGAGAAGATTAGTAACTTTTCTAAAGTCAACGTGACTCATCAGCAAAGTTAGGACTTGAACCTAGAACTGTCCAAACCCAAGCTTGAGCCCCTGGCCTCCACACGTAAAGTTCTTGGTAATATAAGCATGCCCTGCTGCTTTATGGCACCAAGTCCAAACTTCTGAATTCAGCTTTCAAGATTTTAAGTCTTAAGTTCTATTTCTGAGCCAATCCACCCACTCTTCTTATTTTTCCCTGTCCTGGGAGACAACATGGAAAAGTAGACTTTGGTCACCACCCCTTAAATGTGTCCCATGCCCTCTGATATCTGGACTTTGTAGGTCCCCTCGGCCTGGATGGTGACTCCCAAGCACCTGCCCCAAATTCTCCAACTCTCCCACACAACATCTGTCTCCTTGATTAACACCCACTGATGGTCAGAGGTTCCTCCTTTCTCTGAACTCCTCCGGTACCAAGCCTGACCACACTGCTTCGTGCTTCATCATAAAGACTGCAGATTTTGCCCCTCCCTCTTCAGTGTCTCATAAAGAGTAGGTAGGAGCTCAGTGATGACCTCACTGAATCAGAGTCACAAGGAAAGCACTGTGTTGGAAACTGGGAACCCCACGGTTCCTCTTGGGGAGCAAGGTATGGGTTGGGTGGGGCCTGGTTCCCATCCACTGCCGCAGACCAGTTGCTCACTGTGCCAACAGGCCAGGGCTCACCGGCTAGGCAAGCTTTGTGGCTGACTGTGCTGCGTTAGCAAAGACAGCATGAGTGTGTGGGTGTGGAAGAGGTGGAGGGGAGGCTTGCTGATAATCAGTTATCTCTGCAGAGGTATTTTGGACATGGCAAAAAAGTTACACCACAGCTATCATTGTCCTTTAATTCCAGGAATTGGAGAGGTTCCTCTCTAACATCAAGTTAGAGTCTCCAGTCTAAAATTCCATTTCACAGATAAGAAACTAAAGGTCTATTACTTCTGCTGGGGCACAGCAAGTTCATGAATGTTCATTTTATTTTCCTCTAAGCTGTACATGTTTACAAGTTTTGTTTATATGTTTCATAATAACAATAATAAAAGCTTAGGGAAACTAAATGACTTTCCTGAGGTCATCCACGGGGAGAAGACTCCTGCCATCAATTGCTGTCATAAGGATTCCAAACCCAGAATAAGGGCGAATTGTCCAAAAGGATAGAGATCACAGTTGGTATTAAGGGCATGGGCATCCAGTCAGACGGACCTGGGTCTGACTCTGGGTCTTGCTACTTCATGGCCATGTGAATTTAAACTAAGTAACATTTCTGAACCTTACTTTCTTCATCTGTAAATAGGACACTAATACCAACCTCACGGGGTTGTGAAATGTAAGTGAGAAATTAAATGTAATATAATATACTAAGCCCAGGACCTGACATAAACCTTATTTTGTTGACTCTAAGACCCCAACGATTAAGATGCACCCTTATTTCAGAGATACGTACAGCTTAGAATTGATGGACTATGGTAATATACACTTAATATATAGTAGCTGTCATATCATCATCGGTATCGCAAATAAAGTAATCTGCTCCTAGATCCTTACAAAGGACAAGGAGACAGGTCTGCCTTGTGAGGCAGCAACTTTGCCTTGCCCCCACACTCCCTGGGCTTTGGCCTTGACTTACCTTTCTTTCCATTGTTGGAAGGTGTAGACTTCCCACTGTCTGAGTTTAGCTCAAACACCCTCAAGTCTGTGAGCACCTCCTCCCTCAGAGTCTCTATTCTGGCTGGAGGCCTGGGCTCTGGGCTGCTCAGGCGGCCAGCAGGGATGGGGGACTTGGACTGAGCTGGGGGCGGGGGTCCAGTCTTGCCCACATCCACAGCCAGACCCTGTTCCTCCGAAGATGCCTCCAGAAGCCTTTGGGACAGGTCCTTGGGCGGCGATGGTGCCTCAGGCGCAGTGGCAGGGTGGGCGATCTCTGTCACGAGGGAGATGCTCTCGCTGCTCTCTGACGGCGTCACCTCTGTCGGAGGCTCAGCTGGAGTCACCAGGGACTCACCATGGGATCTCTGGGGGCCAGGTCCTTCAAGAGATGTGGAAGTTTTGGCCACAGGAACCTTTCCCTGTTTTGGAGATGTGGGGGAAATGCCCACAAGCTCCTCTGTTGGGAGAGAAAGGTAAGGAAAGAGGACAGCGTACCCTGATGAGCCCTAGGAAAACGTTAGAGCTCTCTGAAGACAGGTCTCAGTCTCAGGTTCTGCCCAGTTTACTCTGGGCTGCAGCACTAAAGGGTGCCCGCTTCCTCACCCTCTCCCCATCATGGTTCTTCTGCAGATACCCTGGTCAGAGTCTCTCCTACCCGGGAGGCCCAGCACATGTCTGACAGGCACTCGGCTTTCAGCAACACAGCCCAAGATGACATTATAAATTAGAAAGCCGAGACTTGAGAGTAAATCAGTTTTGGGTTCAGGTTGGCCTCTGTTACATCCTAGATGTATGATATTGGGCAAGTCACTTAACGGTCTCATTTGTTAAAAAAAAAGGGGGGGGATAATGAAGTTGTGGTAAAGACTACACATGTATAAAGCTCTTAGTACAGGTTGGGCATATACGCACTTAAGTGTTAATATGCAGGTGGCTGCAAAACACCGTCTTAAACTGAGCTACCAGGTAGAGGATGCTTAGCTCCCTCCCTAAGCCAGTGGTTCCCAAACCTGGCTGGACATTAACATTATCAGAGGTGCTTGTTAAAAATACAAGTTTGGCTACATGCCCACAGTCTTATTTAGAAGAGAGGAAATAAAATCTGGAATTTGAATAAGCATCCAGGTGACTCTGAAGTAGCTGGTACAGGGGCTGGCAGGGGAATGTGCTGCTACTGACACATGTGATTTCTGTACCTAAACCTGGAATTCCACCAGCCTTGGTAAACACCTCCCTGTTAGCTCAGCCTATCCTCAACATATACAAACACTGCACTCATTCTCTTCCCTGGGGTGCCAAGTCTCCCTGGGATTCAGAGAGAATGGCCCAGGCAGTCTCCCACAGGCAGGACCTGTTATTTGCCCATTGCCTCTCAATACCTCTTACCTTCTTCTTCCTCCCAGCCAGGCTCTTCAGAGATGCTCTGTTCTGCCCGCTGCTTCAGGGCATCCCTCCGGGCCTGCTCCTGAGTGTTGGGGGGAGCAGATGGCCAGGAGCAGTCAAGCCCTCTTCCCAGACTCTGGTCTGGACTCCAGCACTCCTAGTACCCTATACCCCTTCTTCCCTCAACGAAATCCAGCCCACTCCCCACCAAGGCTGAGTGGGGGCCTCCAAGGGGTAGGCCAGCATACCTGCTCTAGTTGATGGACTTTATAGAAATAGCGATGCCAGAATTCTGAATGGGAAACAGCTGCTGGGACCTGGAGAAAGGGGACAGTGGAGATGAGACTTTGGGAGTGGTTGTGTAGGGTCTGTACACCAGCCTCATCAGCCTGTTCCAACTGCTCTGGATTACAGACACAAGGTCAAGTGGCTGAGTAGTGATTCTCAGAGCACTTCCACCCTCCCCACAGCCAACCCCCCGCCCTGCCCAGATCCAGCTTCCTGGCCCAGCCTGGTCTAGGAGGGAGAAAAGAACTCCCATCAGGCTTTGCTGGCAAGTCAGTTTCCACCATGTGGGTTCTCTGCTCAGGACTTGGCTGGTCTGGCTCTACAGGATTTCTCACTGCTCTTTGTGCCAGACGACTCCCCAGTGACTCTGACATGTCCCTCCCACCTCCCGACACCTCAAGCTGGGAGCTGGCTGAGGTCCTTGCCAGCTGGGCCCCTCACCATCTTGGTGTAGAGGGCCCGGATGGAGGGGCTGCCTACAAGGAGCTCTGAGATCTCCCCCTTCTTCTCCTCCAAGCAGAACTGGGAAAGCCAGGCGTCAAACAATTCCGGGGGCCCTGCAGAGGGACAGACACTGATGGTCAGTTCCCTGGGTCTGGGGGAAGAACACTGGGCCTACAGAAAACATACCTAGGCCTGGACATTGACAATGACAAAATCTTAAGGTTTCTTTCAAAGCTACTTGGCCCAAGATGGGGGTGAAAGGGTGGGTGGAGCTCACTGATATCAGGGCGTAGCACCTAAATGACCTCCAGAAGGGGCTGCAGTCTCCCTTTTCTCATGTTTGCTTTTTAAACACTGCTTGTTTTTTAGCAGCTGGTTACTGAATCCCCTCCTCTGAAACAGCTGTTCTCAGGTCACTAGTGACCTCATGTTGCCAGATCCAGTGGCTACTTCTCTGCCCTCCTTCATGGGACCAATCCACTTTCTGACCCTGGGAGCCACTGCTGTCCTCCTGAAGCCCCTTTCTCTCCTGGCTTCTCATTCTTTTGTGATTTTCTTCCTACTTCTCTAGTTACTCCATCTGATCTTTAATGAGCTGGGCTCTTCTTTTTCCTTTCCTTACCTTTTCTCATTCTCTATTTTCTCTTAAGATAGCTGCCATTAAGTCTTGAGTTTCAACCTCTCTCCCCAACTGACAATTCTTGTTACAGCCCCCGCTACTATCTGGGCTCCAGATATAGGGGTCCTGGTATCTGCAGGACACCTGCACCTGCACCTGCACGGGGGTAGCAAACCCAAGGTGTGTTCATTTTCTCCCCTCTCCAACCTGTCCCACCCAGTTCTCTGCCAAAACCTGGGGGCCACCCTAGACTCCTCCCTTAGCCACTCTCTGGATTCCACTTCCTCAGTCTCTTTTCTGCACACCTTCCTCCTCACTCCACCTGCCACTTCCTAGGCTCTGGTCTTCCCGCTGCCATGGTGACTCTTAACCAGCCTTCAAACCTGTCTGCCCATCTTTTGTCCCTCTCTATGTCACCCTTCACAAACCATATCTGAAGGCTCTTCAGTAGTTCACCACAGGAGGGCTTTTTAAGGGTCTAAAGATGGACTTCAAAGAGTCAAAGAATTCCCATATTACATATAAAATTTTGTGGAGAGAGGGCTTGTCATTTTCAAAGGCCTTTGTGACTAAAAAATGGTTAAGATACACTACTCTGAGCCTTGTACAACAAAATCAAACTGCTAGTCTGTCACCCAGAACCCTTCCAATCTGGCTCCAACCAGTACTTCCTACTGCCCTCACTCCCACAATCCCCCTTTCATCCAGCCTTCCCAAATGCCTAGATGTTGAACACCTCCCCCCACCTCTAAAGAAAAATTCGTTTGCTTCTAATTCATCCTTAAAAACGTCAATTCAAGTGTCACATCCTAGATTCCCCAGGCTGGGCTGGGTGCCATCCCCTGGGCTCCCCCTGCCGCCTTCTTTCTGTAGAAGCAGCCATTCCATGTCTAGTGTCTTTGCTTTATTCACTGTTTCCTGTTTCTCTCTCCCAACAGCAGGCTCCCAGAGGTCTGGATTGGATTGAGGGCTTGACTAATTTCTGATCTCCAGTTCCCAGCCTGCGGTTTGTTGCACACCAGGGACTTAGCCAACAGGCCCAGAAGGGAAAGGCAGGCGGGGCAACAGGGCTGGGAGGGAGCCTGAGCTGCAGATGAGGGAGGGAACAAAGCCTCTGTAGACAGGGATGAAGACAGACTCTGGGTTCAGGGAGGAAAAGGGGACATCAACTCTCCCACTAGATGGAAGGAACACACTAACCCCACTCTGGTCCCTCTACACAGGGGGTGCCTGGCCACTGCTTCCAGAGACAAACAGGGCACATGGCCTACACCCCTTGGTCTCCCTGCCCCGCAAGCCCACCCTCTCACCACTACCTCCTCACCATCTGGTTCATTGCAGTAGGTTGCTGGGTCTGACTGCAGGCTATAGAGGCGAGCCTATAAGAAACAGAGAATAGAAATTCTGGAGTGCTGGGCACAGAAAGCACCCCCTCTCCGCTGAGTACCCAATCAACCACGGCCCAGTTTCTTCCCCGTTGATTGCCATACCCACAGGACACTTGTCAATTAATACTGTGGCTAGGGAGTGGGGCACTGGGCTCCAAAACTGGAGCTCCCAGAAAAATGGTCTTTTGTCCAGTATTCCACCCCTGGGAACTAGGAAAATACAAGTATAAGTAGGCTACAAAGTTATCTGTATAAAATGCTTTTGAATTATATGAAATTTCAAAAATTTTGGTGCAAATATATTAATAAAGTCCAAATTTATGGGCAAATCTTGAAATTATATAACTCCCCAAAATTAAAACCATTCATTAAGAATTTATTTCATAGCCAGTCTGCTGAGTGAACTGTAAGTTGTGCTTCTATGGGGGCCACAGGAATAGCAAACTTTAAACAGAAAGCCCCACCTTCCTTCCTCAGTACTAAGTGAAGCGTGGGCAGGCTGGCTGCACTGGCAACTTCGGCAAGTGGTTTTGGGGATTCACTGTTGTTATTTTAAAAATTTCACATTTCCCCTCAAATGTTCACAAAGTGGTGGTGCTAATTAATACCAGTGCTGAAAACATGCTTGAAAATCAATGTTTAGAATGGAAATTCAGTGTAAATTAGTAAAATGCTATGAGGAAGGCCACACTGAATTTAGGAGAAAATACTCCATGAAATATGAGAAGTAATGATGGGAAAATAAAACATGATAGAAATATACCACTGTTGTCGACTTAAGTGCTTTGAAGACACTTCCCCCCTACACTTATTCTTATTGGAAATTAAGTCTTAAATAACCCAAATGTGGAGAAAACCATGCCTGAAAAGATGTTCCCTACAGCATTTCTTATTATGGTTGAAATATGACAGGAAATAACTAAGTTACACTATATTCACTTCAAGAATTTAAAGACATTAAAAATGACGGTGATTAGGAATAATGCTAATACCTTACTGTAAAGTATTGTAAGATAAAATTGCATGTATAAAGTGCCTTTTTTGTTAAAAAGAAAAACTCAAATTATCGTTACCAATGTTTGCAAAGAAAAAGAAATGGAAGGTTATACACCAAGAAATCTGGTTCTCTTAATGATGGGATTATGGATTCAGAAGAAATTCTCTTCTTGCTTAATAGTGGAATACAATTTAGTCATATACATATGTTCGTTTCTTAGCCTGTACTTGTATTGCTTTTGAGAGTACAGGACAGAAGGTAGAGTCCAGTGCCATTTGGCATCTGCAGGGGAGGCTGCTAATGAATACCTTGGTGCCATCATAGGGTTCAGCTGTGCCTGAGGGTGTCCCCATCAGGGTGATGACATCGCAGTCAATGGTTTTGTCCGGTGAGGGAGCAAAGGTATCAGAGATCACTCCTAGGAAGTCAGATAACCCCTTCTTCATTTTCTCTGTCGCCCCAGAGGAGCCTTCAGTCTGCAGAAAGAAGCCAGCACAGGAATCAAGTGGCCCAGGGGCAGGCTGCGATCTGGGGCATAGCATATGGAGAGGAGGGGCAAAAGTGTGCTTCATGTGGGAACCAGGGGAACCAGGGAAGTGCTTATGACCCCTTACCCCATCCCTGGGGCTAGAGGAGACAGAGGCAGTCAGGGTACCCATGCCCCAGACAGGGGCGTGGAACAGGGCCACAGTAGGCCGAGGTAGGTCAGAGCAGAGCTCCTTGGCTGGTTCTTTCATCAGAATTTCCAGGTTAGTCAGGCTGATCAAAAATTGACAGGCAAGGATCCATGCCACGGACATTCAGTGGAGCAGTGGACCTATGAGTAGTGATAGGAAAGGTACTAGTTTTGGAGTTAAACTCGGATTTGAATCCCAGCTCTATGATTTGTTGATTATGAGACATAAACCCTCTATGAGTCTCAGTTTCCTTATCTGTAAAATGCGGATAAACTACTTCCTTCAGAGGGCTGCTGTGAAGATTAAAAGGGATAAGGCATGAACAATGCTTGGCTCATGGCAAACATTTAACAAATAGCAGTATTGTGGTATTACGATTTCATCATCATTGCTCAGGAAGTAGAGTATTTTGTATGAAAGGTTGAAGAAATAGGGGCAGGATGAGAACAGACAGCCTTGCCTAGAGGCAAACCTGGGACCAGCTAAGGGCCAATGTATGTACCTCCTAGAAGGGGCAAGTGGGACACCAAGCTCAGCCATGTTGGTCAGAATGCCCTGGAGCAAGCAGGGACGGGATGCTGAGAGACAGGGTGAGGCTCTAAAAGCCTCATGGAAAACTGTAATACCCCTGATTAGGCTGCTCAGGCATTTTAAACCTAGAACTTATCAGAGTGCCTGGCACAATGTGGCATGGCTATACACACATCATTGTCAAATGAATAAAAGGAATAAATAAATAAAAGAAACAAGTTGTATCTCCGCTACTGGCTGGACTTAAAGCAGTTCAGTAGGATTACTACTTATCATTCACACTCCTGAGCAGCTGTGGTTGGCAGGCAGACAGTATTTTCTAAGATTCAACAGAATAAGCTTGGCTAAAAAAACTCCAAAACATGTTTTTTATAACATGGCCTTTAATCACAAGGCAGCTGATTCAGCTGGTAACCAAATGAAGAAACTGCAATCTGTTCTAATATTACAGGAGAAACTGTAACACAAAACCAATATACTGTGCTTCATTGGAAACTTGCAGGGTTATCGTGACCATACAGTTTTTACTTTACACAATGACTTTAGAATCTATCTCAAGAAGATTCCATTATATATTTTTGATTAACAAAAAGGGGCCAGTAAGAATATAAGTTGGCACAATCTTTCTGGAGGGAAGTTTTGCAAAAGATATCAAAAGGCCTGAAACTGTACTTACCCTACAATCCCTTCCAATACTGCCTTGTAAAGAAAATATTAGGGGCAAAGATTTAGCAATCAGAATATTCACTGCAGCTCTGTTTACAATACTGGAAAAAAACTGATATAGGAAACTAGGGACTGGTTAATCCACATAATACAACACCGCACAATTTATGATGCTGTAGAATGAGGTTTACAATGATTAAGCCAAAAAATAGGTTATAAAACATGGTACTCAGTTGATTCCAGTTTTGAAAAAGAAAGTGTACATAAGGGATATACTCCCCAAATATTAACAGTAGTTAATGAACCTCTGGGAGTTGGAATTATGGGTGTCTCTAGGTCTATCTTTTTCTTTTACTTACCTGTATTCTCTAAATGGTCTATAATGAATGACTTTAGTAGGATAATATTTGCAAAAACAAATACAGAAGTGAGAAACATTATTATTACTTATTTTATGTAGATTCTTTGCTTGACAGACAATTCTTTCAAAATGGGAGACTCTGGGGAAAAACAATCACCTAATGGTAGAAAGGTTGGAAGCCCCACTGGGTCCCAGGGCAGGTCAGGCAGTGAGGTGAGGGAGTCACGTGGAAGGTGTAGGTAATACTCACAGCCAGCTTCTCCTTGACCACGCTGGCTGTGGCTGCAATGGTGCAGGCTGTGTCATGCTGCACCACCTGCGTGAACTCTGTCAGGTCCCGCTTCATGAACTCCAAGGCTTCGGAGGACTATGGGAAGACAGAGAGGGATGACAGAGTCAGCTGGCTCCACAGCCCTTTGCTCTTGTTCCCTGTGCTTCTTCAGTACCAGACAGACACATGGAAAACTCATGTGACATGGGAATCCTGAACTCAGAAACAACGCTTACTTGTCTCAATTCTAAGACTTGGGATTACCTGACAGTAGAGGGCATGAAAGGAACTTCCTGCTGCTCTGAGTACAGGGACTCGGTCTCAGCCACTTAACAAGCTTTGCGGCCATGAGTAATTCTCATCTAGTTCTCGGTTTGCTCCTAGTGAAGAGGTGAACTAGATCAGTGGCTCTCAAGAGCAGACTGGGGAAGGGGGCATATGTAGTCTGAAAACAAAACAGACCTGATGCATTGTTTTGATATGCTTTAAGTCATGGCACTTGTTTCAAATTTCAAACAATGTGAAGAAAAGGTGTGTGATTGTTTTATCTAAGGAAAGTGTTTGTTATAGAGAAATTCAGTTGAAATACAAGGCAGTATGTGAAATTATGTTTGAAAGACTTAATAAACATGTTGTATTAGTAACAGCAATAGTTTACAAAGCTTTTATGAGTAAAGGCTTTGTGATTTTTACAAAGGGGGTGTTATGAGAAATACTGGATTGGATTTTCTTGGAGGCCTTCTTGGTGCCACCATTCCAGGGTTCTGTTCATCCATAGAGCTGCTTTGGGCAGAACTAGTATTTCCTTCTGTGGACCAATCTGCTTCTTACCCTGCATGTAGACTCAGCTTGAGACAGCAGGTCTTCAGCTCTTGGCTGTCTTGCCCTGTCTTGCTTCATCCTCCACTCTAGGACACCTTCCTGGACTATCTCTGTGCTTGTCCCTGCAAGTCTTCTCATTTCACATGGGGCTAATCAGATGCAATTTTATTAAACATGTTTTTGAGTGTTCTGGTGGTTTTTTATTTGGGCCTGATTAGTTTTTCATCAGCCTGGGAAGTCTCTGAATGGGACAGTCACACCTCTCAGCCAGAGGCTTCTCTGGGGGTGGGAGTCATGCCTTCATTTCAGACTTGGGACTCCTTCACTGGGATGGAGGAGTCATTTATTAATTCCCTCTCTCTAGCCACAGTGCCATGCCTTAGACCAGGCCAACCTGCTTTCATCTGGACTCCTCAGATTGCATCAGATACCGCCACACATTCTCCTCCTGACAGCGGTGGGAATTTTGTAGGTCAGAGCAGACCATGCTGCCCCAGCTTTACAGTCTTCAGTGGTTATACAGTAACCTATGAGCAAATATAAAATCTTTACCTTCACTTATAAGGCCCATAATCTCGCCTCTGGCAGACTCTCATCCTCTACCACTCACTGTGCCCCCATTGAGCTCCAGCTGGCCTTCCTCAAGTTTCTCAAATGCTCCAGCATTTTCCCCACTACAGGGTGTATGAACACATTATTCCCTCTCCTTGACACATAGTTCTAAATCTTCAAAACAAACAAGTGAACAGAGTGAACCCTCCCACCTGGTTAACTCTGGTTCTTCCTTCAGATCTACCCTTATATGTCACTTCCCTAGAGAAGCTTCCCTGATGCCACCTCAGACTAGGCTGGCTCCCCTGTTTTACGTTCCCAGGGCACCTGCATGTTCTCTTAACATTTTTCGTATTTAGACTTACGATTATCCATTCCATTAGCTAACTTTCTATATAAACTGTTATTAGTCCATGTTATTTGTTCACTAATGCTTTCTCAGTGTTTCTTTAAATGTTTGCTTGCTAAATTTATATGTACCGGACAATTTTAATCAGATAACCATTTGCATGATTGGTGAATTGTTGTCCCTCACTACACTGTGAGCTCTGAGCAGTCAAATATGAACAGATAGGGTGCTTGCCCTTAAGAAGGTCAGTCTATTGGAGAAAATGCTCCCCGAACAGTGCTAATGTGCAAAGACAGAGCATATTGTGGGGAGGTTGGAAAGACTTGGTGAAGGGAAGCCTGGTCTGAGCCCTAAAGAATGAGCAGTAGTCAGCTAAGGGAGCCTGGGCAGCAGAAAGGTCCAGGAAGATAAGGGCTGAAAACCACCTACTGGATTTGGCAAGTGGTACCTGAAGTTGAGTGTGTACACAGATTAGTTTATGTGGTGGCTTCAGGGTGGGGGAGGGAGTTGAGAGATTACCCTGTTGACCTCAAAATTTAAAAAATAGGATGTGAGGTTGTCTTGGGGAAGTAAAAGAGGAAGTGGCTGAACAGAGGACTTGGGAGAAGAGTTTGGTTTGGGGAAAGTTTCTGAAGGCAAGGGGAGGAGAAGTAAATTAAGACTGAAAAAGCTTGGGGTTTACTGAGACCTACAAACATTTGAGTCCCAAACTTTTACCTAAAAGGTAAAGCAGAAGTGGTGAGGGATGAAGCTGGATAGGTTGCTGCAGGCAACCTGGGTGACAGGGAGCTACCAAAGGTTTGAAGTGGGTGGGACATGATGAGATGTGCATTTCTGATAGGTCACTCCAGTGACTGGCACGGAGGATAGGTCCAAGAGTGACAAGGCCCCTGAAACGCCACACTTTTCAGGTTCACTCATGAGATATCAGGAAAGGAAAGCCTGGAGAAGTTATATGGAGATCTGAGAGAGAATTATGCCACAAAAGCCAAGGGAGTAGAATTTCAAGAAAGAGGGAGTGATCACTAGTGTCAAATGCAGCAGAAAGGTCCAGAAAGATAAGGGCTGAAAACTACCCACTGGATTTGGCAAGTGGTAGGCGAAGTTGAGTGTGTATATAGATAAGTTTGTATGTGGTGGCTTCAAGGCTGGAAGGGAGTTAAGAGAAATCATGTTGTTGACCTCAACTTTAAAAAGTAGGAAGTGTCCCCCAAATGGGTAGGAAACACCACTGAGTGATTTTAGGCTGTTCTTCCACAGACTGTCAAACAAAAGCAAGGTTGATGGAAAATAAACAGTTTCTAGAAAAAAGAAAAGTAGCAAGTGAAGTTGTCTCCTGGAAATAAAGCAGGAAGTGGTTGAACAGGAGACCTGTGGGAGAGTTAGGTTTGGGGAAAGTTTCTGAAGAAAAGGGGAGGAGAAACAAACTGAGACTGAAAAAGCTTGTCTAAGTGAGGTTGGGGAATCTGTGGTGGGGCCAGAGAAGGATGTGACTTTCTCTGCAAGCATCTGTGGGCAATGTAAACATACAAACGCACATGCTCTAGGAGGATAGGTAAAGGGCAGAGAAAGGCAGATTATAGCACCATCTTAGAACTGTAGTCCCTGGGGCAATGTATGCTAAGGGGTTCAAGGGGATTGAGTGGTTCAGATGGAGTCAGAATGGGAAGGGAAGGAGACAAGGCTAGGAAAGTACTGGAAGACCAAGAAAAACATGGAAGGATAAACGGACTGGCAGTGTTTCAATATATTTGCCCATCACTCTTAGCACTTAATAACAACAGCTAATGCTCACATACTACTTACCGTGTATTAAGTATTGTTCTTGGTGCTTTACGTATATTGTCATTTAATCCTCACAGCAATATAGATATTATTAGTATTCTCATTTTACAGAGAGAAATTGAGGCCTAGAGAGGTTAAATAACTTGCCCAGGCTCATATAACTCTAAGCAGCTAAGAGAGGGAAATTAAGTCCTCTTTTTCCAAGTGGGGAATTATCAAAGACAGAAACAATCCCATATCCTTGCTTCAAAGTGGGAGTTCCCCAAGAACAAAGATGGAAGGCTGAGCAACTCTTTTTCATGAGCTATGATTAAGACCAACTTTGAGAGAAACAAACAAGAGGCCCTCACACAATGCTTGCTGAATGAATGTCAGACTCTCCTTCCAGGAGATTATTTAACAGGAAGCAAGCTACTTTGAGGTCTCTCCTATTAAACCTCAGTGAGGAATTCTCTTAGTCCTCATCAACAACATAAAGAGCTCAGGGCAATCTCAGATTTGCTGAGCTGTAGCTGAGGCTGTCCAGGCATATCCAGGCTAAAGGAGGAGTTTTTTAAAACCAAGTTAAAACTCTCCCGGAGTCAAGGACTAATTTAACAGAGGTCAGAAACCTCCTGGAGTCTTCCCTGAGGCAAGACTCACCCCAGTTGCTTGGGGTAAATAGTGATTAACTTTTTTCCAGGATTCAGTTGGGCTGGTTTTGACAAACGAGCATGGAATGGAATAGGAACACACAATAGCACGGTCCACTGGCGGAGCCAAGCCTCACTCAGCCTCAGGGACTGCTGTCTCCCCAGCAGACTGAGCTCTGTGAAGCCCAGGATTTCATCTGTAACCTCAGGATCTGTCAGAGTGTTGGCTGTGCCAACCTAATATTTGAATGTCTATAGGAGTAAGTTTCTATTGCTATAATTTTTTTTTCCAGTCCTAGTTAAAATATTCTGTCTTCTACGAAGGTGTAAGTTCTCTGAGCTGGAATGAATTGCTCCTTCCTATGGATTCCTACGAAAGGGGCGTTCCAGCCTTTAAAACAATCGTTATTTCGCTGTGGCTAGTGTCACGCTGGTCTGAGTAGGTGTCAGTCCTCTCGTAGACCGACAAGGGCTAAAAGAAGGACCAAGGCTGGCCTCATCCCCGAGGCCCGGTGCCCACATAGGTCGGGCGGGGCTGCGCGGACGAGGCTGCATTAAGGCTGTGCAGGGCCCTGATGGAGGGAGGGCGTTGGCCCGGCTTACCTTCTCCTTGACTGCCTGGTAGCTCTGCTGCAGCCAACTCCGCCACCATCCCACGTCCTCCCTGTGGAAAAGAGATACATCTGGCGGCCTCGCAATGCGACTCTTGCCTGCGCAAAGATCGGGTCTCAGTTTCCCCCTCAGATGTGGCCCGCGGGCCAGGGCTTCGCAGACTGCTTCCCCACCCCCTCATACTGCAACTCCACCCCGCCTTTTCACCCTGTCCCCGCCCGCGCTGGCCTCCCGTTCCCTACGGTGACCCTGGCCCAGCACCCCAAACCCGGGAGAATTCAGGCCCCAACGCCCGGGAACTGGATGACTGGCTCACCCTTCCGCCATTTTGCCCACATGACATCACCACTATTTACCGACCTTTGACTTCCGACACGGCACCGCCCCCTCAAGCACCGCCCCGGAGCGCTCGGTCCAATCCTTGCGCCGAAAAGGCCCTCAGTCCAATCTCCGTCCCGGGCCACCATTAGGCCCCGCCTCCTTGAGCTCGGTCCAGTCTCTGCCCAGAGTTCGACCTTAAACCCCGCCCCTGAACGCTCAGTCTAACCCTTACTCAGTTCTGTCTTCAGCCCACCCACCCCAGGGGTTAGCCTCCCCACCCGCACCAACCTCGCATCCTCATCGGTATCAGCTGACGTCCTATACGGCGGCCGTTAGGGGCCAGGATAGGCTGTACAGCCGGCAAGTGGGAGAGGGGTGCTGGACTGCAGCTAGGACCTACCCCTCTTTATGAAAGCAGCCACGTAGCAGCTGCCTGGGGTCTTTTTGGCCGAGTTCAACAAGTGCAGACTGGGGGCTCTGGGCCAGGATTTAGAGGTGTGTGAAAAACTCAGAGGTGACTTCGAAGCAGCCTCTGGAGGAGCTCTCAGGATACTGGAGAGACAGATACTCGGTTACCTCAAGTCTTGGAGGCCCAAATCAGAACGACGTGAGGTACATGTGATCAGGAGAAATCAGGAGACCGCCTGAAACGAGGTGGATTGAGCTGTTAAAGAATGAGAGAGACAGAGACGTTCCGGAGGAGGAGGCTTCCACTGCTTTTACTGCTTCATCTGTCACCCATACATTTTGCACTAGATCCCGTCTCCTGTTGTCTGTTTAGGGGCGTTGTTTTAGTAATTTCTACTCCGTGCCCCCCCACCCCCCGACCCTGTTCCCTTTTCCTGTTTACAGGATTATCCCTGTCGTCATACATGCTGTTATGCCGTCCATATTAAAAGCATGCAAACAAACAAAAAGCAACCCTCTCTTGACCCGGACACTATTTCCTTATCCCCCTTTACAGCAAAACTCCCGAAAGAGTTGCCTTTGCTGTCTACAACTCCCCTCCCCTCCCATTCTCTGTTGAACCCACTTCAATCAGGTTTTTCCCTCCCCACAATCCATTGAAATAACTTTAAGATGCTGAGAGCAATGGCCAATTATCAGCCCTTATCTATGAACCAATTATCATCTTATTTGACAAGTTGTTCACCTTCCTCCTCCTTCAAACACTCTTCACTTGGCTTCCAGAATACCATGTCCTCCTGACCTGCCTCCTACCTCACTCGTTCTTTGCTGTTTTCTCTTTTCATCGACCTCTTGTTGCTAGAACGTCCCAGGGCTCAGTCCTTGATCCTCTCATTTTCAATGTCTATAATCATTCACCAGATGAGCTCATCAAGTCTTACGATTTAAAATGCCATCTATACACTGCCAGCTCTCAAATTTTCTCTCCAACCCACACATCTCTGAACACTAGGGTCATTATCTCTGTTTGTATGTATAATAGGCTTATTAAATTTAACATGTCCCCAAACTTCTGATGTTTCCAACACAACTTCCTGCAAAATGGGTAATATAAATTTTATGTATTTTTTATCACAATTACAAAATATGTAAATCAGATCATGCTCTTCTGCTCAAAATTCTCCATTGTCTTCTTATTTCACTCAGAGAAAAATCCAGCGAGACATCACAATCTCCTTTAAGACCCTACATAGTCGATCTGACCTTGAACTACTGACTCCCTTAGTCCCTGTGCTCCAGCCATATTGGTCATTTTGATGTTCCTTGAAAATTCCCAGCATTCTCCTGACTGAGGGCCTTTGAACTTGCTGCTCCCTCTGCTTTGAACACTCTTACCCCTGATACCCATGTGCTTCAAACTTTCACCTCCTTCAAATCTTGACCCAAATATCATCATCTTAATAAATCCACATTATTTTAAATGGCAACTTGAAGCTCCCAGAATTTCCATTCCTCTCTTCTGATTAATTTTTCCTGCATACCACTTACCACCATCTGACATACTATATACATTTTACTTTTTTTTGATATTGTCTGCCCTTCTTCAACTAGAAATGTGATCTCCATGAAGGCAGGGATTGATTTTTGTTTACTTGTCTATCCCCAGCACCTAGAATAGTGCTTGGAACATAATAGACAGTATTTGTTGAGTAATGAAAGAATAAATGTAAGGAGAGTAAGGAAGGACAGGACTAATTTGGAGCAAGCTGGAGTGGCTAAAATGAAAAGGGAAAAGAGATAGAGGTGAAACTTTAAAGGTTATTAAGCTCCAAATTCCTGGATGCAGGGCTAAAAATTCAAACCTAATCCTTGGACAGAGGAGAGTCACCAAAGATTTTTGAATAAGGAAATGATTTATGCTGTGAGGATAATGTAATAAAGTGACCATATGCAACTGTTAATAGGTCTAATGGTGCTATTTATTAGCAGGTGAGCATTTTACACTGTACCTTGTACGGTCTTCCCAATAGCTCTATGAGGCAGGAACTATTTTTAATCACCATTTCACAGTTGAAGAAGCTGAGTGACTTCCCCAAGGTCACATAGCTAGGAAATGGTAGGACTCTGATTCAGACCTAAGGCTGTCAAATAAAACCATTTTCTTTACATCTCATATGTTTTAACTTCACCCAGCCTCAGATCCTGCCTCCCCACCCAGCCAATAAGCTGCAGGCAGGCAAGGACTGCATTCTGTCCTTCTCTATATCCACCTTCTCTCATTCCCCGCCCTTCCCAGCCCAGCACAGTTCTTCCCCATGAGGTTCCCAGTGTGTGTGGACTGAGTGGGGCCCTCTGCTTAGATTTCTCTGGTCTTCCCCATCTGTTTATCCCCACAGCTTGTCTCTTGGCTCCTTTCACTGGCATCAAGCCGATCTGGATTCAAATCTAGCTCAGTCACTTCTCAGCAATGTGGCCTTGGTCAAGTTAAATTCCCCTAGCTTTAATATCTTCCTCATTACAATGAGGATACCGCTTCTGGTTGTTTTGAGGATTAAGGAAAATCAGTAAAACGCCTAAAACATTATGTGACACAAAGTTCTTAATGTGGTAATTATTATTGCCTTAGCCCCTTACCCCTCTCCTTAGAGCCTAACACAGGGCTAGGCACTGGTAGAGGGTTAATAAGCACCTGTTGAATTAAATGGCATATTAAAAGAACACTGGTGGTGGGAGCGTAAATTGGTACAGCTGTTCTGGAAAGCAGTATGGAGTTTCCTCAAAACACTAAAAACAGAAATACCATATGATCCAGTAATTCCACTTCTAGGAATTTACCTGAAGAAAACAAAATACCTGATTTGAAAAGATATTTGTACCTCTATGTTTATCGCCACATTATTTACAACAGCCAAGTTTTGGAAGCAACCTAAGTGTCCATCAATAGATGAATGGACAAAGAAGAAGTGGTTCATAGATACAATGGAATATTATTTAGCCATAAAAAAGAAATTCTGCCATTTGTAACAACATGGATGGATCTAGAGGGTATTAAGCCAGGATATAACCAGGCAGAGAAAGACAAATACCATATAATTCACTTATTTGTGGAATAAAAAACCAAAATGAACAAAACAGCAGTAGACTCATAGACACTGAGAAGTGACTGGTGGTTACCATGGGAGAGGGGTTGGGGTGGGTGGCTGTCCCAGGAAGATGAGGGGGATAAAGAAGCACAAAAATTATGTAGTATAAATTGGCCATGGAGATAGTAGTACAGCCTGGAGAAATAGTCAGTGATTCTGTAACATCTTTCTATGTTGATAGATAACCACACTAGCCAGGGTGAGGACTTAATAATGTGGGTAACTGTTGAGCCACTGTGTTGCATATTTGAAACCAATATAATATTGTATATCAGTGATACTTAAAAAAAGAGAACACTGGATTGGGAGTCAGCAGAGGTAATTTAATCCTGGGTTACGGGCACTGGTCACTTTCTTTCTGGAACTGTTTTTCACCATCCTTGGGACTTCTAAGCTCTCTTCTAGCTCTTAGGTGAAGTATGAATGCATAAATTCACCCCACAGCTGACCTTCAGGTCCTCCTTTGACCCATATCCCTCCTCCTGCTTTGCGGGGGCCCCTTTAAGCAAATGATTCTTCTCCCAGGATCCTCCTGGCTTTGGCTCCCAGGAAGCCCTGACACGCCGGTGCCACCAGATGGTGCTGTGGACTCTTTCAGGGAAAGCTTCTTCAGTGGAAGACAGCCAGGTCAGTGGAAGACAGTCAGGTCCTGGTGATTCTGGGAGGTGGAGTTTCCAACACCTGCTCTGGTTCTGCTGTGGATCCTCCAGCCGAGTTGGCAGCAGGACTGGCTACAGAATTTGTGAGACCCAGTGTAAAATGAAAATGCCTAAGTTGCTGATAGAGGTAGCACAGGGCATGCCAAAAAGTGGCAGGGTGGTACTAGTTCTAGAGCAGACTGCTAACATTTCAGGAATTTTATGAGCTGGCTATTGAACACAGCCATTATGAAAAATTAAGTTATATAAACTTACAATTAAGTAAATTACCTATGAAAACAAAGGTATAAAGACCCAACCTCATCGCCGTGAAATTATTTTTATACATTTCACTCTCATCTATGCGTTTGAGGTGACTTGCATATTATATATGCTGTGCTCCTTACCACACATCTCTCACTGATGTCACTTCGGTAGTTTAATATCGACAAGGGCGGGCATGTTTACATCATCAAAATCTACAAACACTACAAATCATGTCCCTTCCACCCAAGCTGGCTGTTAAACTTTACCAGTACCCCTAGGGTCCTGGTTGTACTCCTGCGGTGCTGTGCTCTGTGATCTTGGCCAAAGCCCTCTTCCTTCCAGCTCCTCATGTTTATGTATCACTTTATAATTTACAAAAGGGAATAGCCTTTGTATGTTGTCTTATGTAACTCTTAACAACCACCCAGGGCATAGGTTATTGTGCTCCAAAGAACAAAGGATGTTGCCACAGAAGAGCAGATGACCTTGGCTCACGCGGTGGCTGTCACCAAGTCTCCTGGAAGGTGGTGCTGTGGCCTGGCTCAAGGAAGAGAGACTCATTACCTTCCTGTGCCTTGTTCTCATATTGGTAAAATGTAATAATAATAATGTCTTTCCAGCTGCCTTAAGCATTGTTCTTGGGACTGATACTTCAGAAGCCTTTTTAATTTTGTGTGCCTTTAAATTTGAGTGCCTTTTTAAATATTTAATTTATAATTCATATTTAATTATTTAATTTATAAATTTGTGTAACCTGCCTGTTAACAGTTTATTTCGTAGACCCAGGTATCAAACCTAGGAGGATGGAAGGAAAGTCTTTCTTTCCCTACAATGTAGATGGCCAAACATTAATTGTCCTATGTACCCCACTTGCTGCCAAACACATACACACTGTATCCCGAGCTTAGACTTGCTTCCCAATTTGCAGAAAGCAGCTATCACTCCTAAATTAAAAACATCCTTACTCCCCAAGGAAGGTACCCCAACACCTTGATGTTCCTTCTCTAGCATTCTTGCAATCCCTTCTCAAAAATCTGCAATCTATGACTAAAGGGTGAAGTTAATCTCACTGTACAACTACTTATAGATAACAGTAGGTGAAAGGGAGAAGAAAGAGGAGGAAAAGTATTTAAAATATGTAAATATATGCATCGAGGAAGGAAGTTAAGTAGGGACTGTAATTTTTACCTCCATAATCCATTCTAAGGCTGCTCTTGTATTTATGACTTCTTCACTGTATATTCCAGGGTCCTTCCACCTTCTGTGGGCAACAGATGGTCAAGTTCTTTGCCCCATAGAAGAAACCCAACCCTTCATTCCTGGGAGATCTGTGCTCTGGGAGATCCTCTTGTATAGAATTGCAGTAGTCTTGTGTAACTTTGATCACAGGATTTGAGTTAGGAATGGGATCTTTAGGGAATATAGTTAAGTCTATCGCTAAGCCTTCTTGCCCCCATTGCATGGTAACAACTTACTTCCTCTTGATAGGTGGAGATTTTAACCCCAGAAAATACCTTGATTTCCTTTTTTGGTTATTTGTTCAGCAGCAAGAGATGTCCAGAGTGGTTGAGTAGCAGTTTCAACTTCATGTTTGGTGGAAAAACTGTGTCACGTGGTGGAGGCACTCCTCTCTTGGGCACTAAAAGTGTCTGACATACCTCCCCTCCCTATAGTCATGAAGCCAAGAAGCAAATAATTTTTGAGTGAGTCAAAAAGTTTCATTCTGAGAGCAGCCACTCCTGCATCCAGCCCCTTGGTTCTTGAACCGTGTGTCTGGCTGGCTACAGGAGAAACTGCCCGGGTTCAGAGATATGTCCTGTACATGGCTCTCTGTCTCACAAAATTTTGTCCAACAGTTGTTGCCTTACCTGGGCCTTTAATAGGCCTTTCCACCATCCTAGAATGTTGGCTAGTGAGCACACAGAAAGATCAATGAATCCTGTAGGTGTCAGCTCAGTGTCTCATTCCTTTTCCTGTGAAGAGACATCCGTGGTCAGAAACAATGTGGTGTGGGATACCAAGACCATATATTAAGTTCACAGATGGAGGTTCCAGGCATGTGGAACATGGAAAGAAAATCTAAATCCAGAGTAAGTGCCTCTTCTAGTGAGACAAATTCCTGTCTCCATGAGGGACATGGTCCTAGGTAATCAATCTGCCACCAAGTAGGTGGCTGGGTCCCTCAAGGTATGAGGGACCAAATCAAGGGTCCAGGGCTGGGTGATGCTGTGGGAAAGCTGAGTGTCAGTAGTGGAGGTTGCCAGGTTGGTATTGGTGAGGGGATGTTCCTGTTCTTGAGCCCACTTACAGACTCCCTTGTCCAGGAATCCGTTGAATAAGAGCTGAACTGGCTGGGAGAAAAGGCCATCCAGTTAATGTCTGTAGAACACTCTATTTGCTGATTATTAAAAGCTCCACTCACAGAGGAGGCTTCGGGTGAGCATGCATATGGCGTACCTGCCATTTCATATCTGGGACCATTCTAAGACATCCATCTTCCCCAAAACTCTTTGTCATGAACATCCAATCTTTTAAGTCTCTGAGCTGCTCATATCATTAGTCATTGCCCATGAGCTGGTATAGATCCTGACCTAAAGCCATCTCTTCTTCCAGGCAGAGTGGACGCTGAGATATCTACTGCTTAGTTTTGCCTGCTGTGGGATTTCTTTCTCCACTGTTCTTTGGGGCCATATAACCATTGCCATAAAACCAGCGAGTTCCCACAGTTTTTTCTTTGGGTAGACCTTCTCTTCCCCATTTTTTGTCACTTTTCATCCTCCAGGACATGCTAGGTTTGGACTTTGGTCCTGGCCAAGGGCCAAAAAAAGACTTGTTTTCTCCAGTAATTGGGGGTTAAATTTTATTAATTAAGGGAGGATCAAATTCTTCAGGAAGAGGGGAGGGAACACTTGGTTGGAGCTCGGTAAACAACACTTTACACTCTTGCTGAGAGATTTATTTCTGTTCTATGCCCTAATTTAGCCTGCAGGAATCTGGACCATGCCATTATCTGAATGAGTCAACTCAAAGCAAGAGACAGAAAACACTCCAGGTACTTCAACAGATCTTGCTTGCCAGCAGCCACAGCTACAGCAAGTTGACTTCTGCCAAATCTCATGGGGTGCATCTACTTGAGGGAACCAAATTCACATCAGAACATTAGCTGCAAGGGAGTCTTAGATTTACAACTTTTCAAATAGAAGGAGGGTGGGACAGAGGTCAAGGGTCAGTCCAAGTATCTGTCACTTCATCCCACAATTGGCCCAATCCTAATAGAACCCAAAAAGTAGAAAATAGCAGGTACCGAAGAGTGGGAGACAATCTAGTGAAAATATAATCATCTGACACTTCATTAAAATTCTGGGAGTTACATGATCTGAGATGCATCGGGACATCCCTTCCAAAACAAAGGACAAATTGTTGCAGTTTGGACTTCCTTTTTCTTAGAAGGAGTCCCAGTGCTTGACGGGTCTCTTTGGATTTTGGAGGCAACATACAGCATTACTGGTGCATGATTCCCATCCATTTGCCAGTTTCAAGCTTTGAATAAGGCACAGAGGAAGAGAGAGCCAAAGAGGCCTCTCTAGCTGGTCCAGACCACAGTTTAAATAATTCAGCTTTTTGGCCCTTGTGACTGAACAGATCCATGGCTCAAAATGCCTGAGGTAAATTAGGATGCCATATGGGGCCTATCTCAAATAATGAACAGGACCTTACGGCTTGGGAAAAAACCTATGCTTCACTCATAAGTGAGTCTTTTTCTTTTGAGAAATTTATTCCAATAATCACTTAGATTAAATTAGAAGAACCTCTCTTAATTGATCTATACTTAACTGACTTGCTAGATTAACTGATACTCTCCATGACCACTTTTTTCTCCATACTTGTTTTTTTTAGGCAAAATTTGCATAACATACAATTATCCGTTAAAAAGTGTACAATCCAGTGGCATTTAGTGTATTCACAATGTTGTACAAACACATCTTTTTCTAGTTTCAACTTCTTCATCACCCTAGAAAAACACCTCATATCCATGAAGTAATTAGTCCTAATTTTCCCCTTCCCCCACTCCCTGGTAACTACTGATCTGCTTTCTGTCTCTGTGGGTTTGCCTATTCTGGATAGATGGTAGTTTCCCCTATTCACAGGGAATATGTTCCATGAACCCCAGTAGATGCCGAGTAGTAGAAACTGTGGATAGTAGAAATGAACCCTATATATACTATGTCTTTTTTCTTACATATACATACCTTTAATAAAATTTAATTTATGAATTAGGGACAGTAAGAGATTATAGTAACTAGTAATAAAATATAGCTAGAACAATATACTGTAATAAAATTATGTGAATATTATTTTTTACTTTCTCTCAAAATATCTAATTGTACTGTTACCCTTCTTGTAATGATGTGAGATGATAAAATACTTATGTTATGAGATGCAGTGAAGTGAATGATGCTGGCATTGTGATGCGGCATTGGGTTACTTTTGAACTCTGATGGATGTCAGGAGGATCATCTGCTTCCGGGTTGCAGTTGACAACAGGTAACTGAAACTGTGGAAAGTGAAACTGCGGATAAAGGGGGAACTATTGTATTATATAAAATGTGATCTCTTGTGTCTGGCTTCTTTCACTTGGCATGTTTTTGAGGTTCATTCAAGTTGTAGCATCTACCAGTATTTTATTCCTTCTTAAAGCTAAATAATATTCCACTGAATGTATGTACCACATTTTGCTTATCCTTTTATCTGTTGATAGACATTTTGGTTCTTTCCACCTGTTGGCATTATGAATAATGCTGCTATAACAATTGATGTACAAGTTTCTCTGTGGACATATGTTTTCATTTCTCTTGGGTATATACCTAAGAGTGGAATTTCTGGGTCATATGGTAATCCCGTGTTTAACTTTTTCAGGAACCCACCAACTGTTTTTTCCACAATGGCTGCATCATTTTACATTCCCACCAGCAATGCATAAGGGTTTCTATTTCTCTGTATCTTCATTAACATTTGTTATTACTTCTCTTTTTAATTAAAGCCGTCCCAGTGGATGTGAAGTGTTATCTCACTGTGGTTTTGATTTGTGTTCCTTAATGACCAATGACATTATCTTTCCATGTGTGTACTGAACATTTATATATCTTCTCTGAAGAAATGTCTGTTCAAATCCTTTGCCCATTTTGAAAATTAGGTTGTCTGTCTCTTTGGTGTTGAATTGTAATAGTTCTTTATATATTCTGAAACCTAACCAGATATATGATTTGCAAATATTTTCCCCCATTCTCTAGGTTGCTTTTCATATATTTTTTTCAAATTGAGATATACTTGGTATACAATACTGAATGGGTTTCAGGTGTACATTTTTCACATTATTGATAAAACAAAAGTTTTTAATTTTTTGAAGTCTGATTTATCTATTTTTTTCTTTTGTTGCTAGTGATTTTGGTGTCAAATTTAACAATCCACTGTCAAATATGAGGTCATAAAGATTTACCCCAATGTCTTCTCCTAAGAGTTTTATAGTTTGAGATTTTATATTTAGGTCATTGATCCATTTTGAGCTAATTTTTGTTTATGGAGTGAAGTAAGGATCCAATTTCATTCTTCAGCATTTGGTTATTCAGTTCTTCTAGCACTGGTTGTTGAAAAAGCTATTCTTTCCCAATTGATCTTGGCTTCCTTGTTGAAAGTCAATTGGTCATAGATGTTTGGGTTTAATTTTGGACTCAATTTTATTCCATTGGTGATATGTCTATCCTCATATGAGTACTACACTGTTTTATTGTAGCTTTGTATAAGTTTTGAAATCAGGACGTATGAGTCCTCCAACCTTTTTTTTTCCTTTTTCAGTTATTGTTTTGGCTATTCAGAGCCCCTTTCAGTTCTGTATGAATTTGAGGATCAGCTTTTCCATTTCTGCAAAAAAGGCCATTGAAGTTTTCACAGAGATTGCACTGAAACTGTAGATTGCCAGGGAGAGTATTGTCTTCTTTTTTTTGTGATTAAAATTTTTTTTAAATTAAGGTATTATTGATATATGCTCTTATGAAAGTTTCACATGAAAAAACAATGTGGTTACTACTTTTACCCATATTATCAAGTCCCCACCCATACCCCAATGCTGTCCATCAGTGTAGTAAAATGCCACAGATTCACTGTTTGCCTTCTCCGTGCTACACTGTTTTCCCTGTGATCCCCACACCATGTATACTAAACGTAATACCCCTCAGTCCCCTTCTCCCTCCCTCCCACCCGCCCTCCCACACACCCCTCCCTGTTGGTAACCACTAGTCCCTTCTTGGAGTTTGTGTCTGCTGCTGCTTTGTTCCTTCAGTTTTGCTTTTTTTTTTTGTGTGTGTGTGTGGATAGCTGATCATTTATTATTTATTTATTTGTTTGTTTATTTTTATTAAGGTATTATTGATATACATTCTTATGAAGGTTTCACATGAAAAATCAATGTGGTTACTACATTTACCCATATTATCAAATCCCACCCATACCCCACTGCAGTCACTGTCCATCAGTGTAGTAAGATGACACAGATTCACTGTTTGCCTTCTCTGTGCTACGCTGTTTTCCCGTGACCCCCCCACACCATGGGTACTAAACATAATACCCAACAATCCCGTTCTCCCTCCCTCCCCACCCACCCTCCCACACCCCTCCCCTTTGGTAACCACTAGTCTCTTCTTGGGGTCTCTGAGTCTGCTGCTGGTTTGTTCCTTTAGTTTTGCTTCGTTGTTATACTCCACAAATGAGGGAAATCATTTGGCACTTGTCTTTCTCCACCTGGCTTATTTCACTGAGCATAATACCCTTTAGCTCCATCCATGTTGTTGCAGATGGTAGGATTTGTTTCTTTCTTATGGCTGAATAGTATTCCATTGTGTATATGTACCACCTCTTCTTTATCCATTCATCTACTGATGGACACTTAGGTTGCGTCCATATCTTGGCTATTGTAAATAGTGCTGCAATTAACATAGGGATGCATATGTCTTTTTGAATCTGAGAAATTGTATTCTTTGGGTAAATTCCAAGGAGTGGGATTCCTGGGTGAAATGGTATTTCTATTTTTAGTTTTTTGAGGAGCCTCTATGTTGTTTTCCACAATGGTTGAACTAGCTTACATTCCCACCAGCAGTGAAGGAGGGTTCCCCTTTCTCTACATCCTCACCAGCATTTGTTTTTCTTGGTCTTTTCGATGCTGGCCATCCTTACTGGTGTGAGGTGATATCTCATTGTGGTTTTAATTTGCATTTCCCTGATGATTAGTGATGTGGAGCATCATTTCATGTGTCTGTCGGCCATCTGAATTTCTTCTTTGGAGAATTGTCTCTTCATATCCTCTGCCCATTTTTTAATCGGGTTATTTGTTTTTTGGGTGTTCTTTTTTTTTTATTAAGGTATTATTGATATACACTCTTATGAAGGTTTCACATGAAAAAACAATGTGGTTACTACATTTACCCATATTATCAAGTCCCCCCCATACCCCAATGCAATCACTGTCCATCAGTGTATTAAGATGCCACAGATTCACTATTTGCCTTCTCTGCGCTACACTGTTTTCTCCTTGATCCCCCACACCATGTGTACTATACATAATACCCCTCAATCCCGTTCTCCCACCCTCCCCACCCGCCCTCCCACACCCATCCCTGTTGGTAACCACCAGTTCCTTCTTGGAGTCTCTGAGTCTGCTGCTATTTTGTTCCTTAGTTTTGCTTCATTGTTATACTCCACAAATGAGGGAAATCATTTGGCACTTGTCTTTCTCCACCTGGGTTATTTCACTGAGCATAATATCCTCCAGCTTAATCCATGTTGTTGCAATTGGTAGGATTTTTTTCTTTCTTATGGCTGAATACTATTCCATTGTGTATATGTACCACATCTTCTTTATCCATTCATCTACTGATGGACACTTAGGTTGCTTCCATATCTTGGCTATTGTAAAAAGTGCTGCAATAAACATAGGGGTGCATATGTCTTTTTGAATCTGAGAAGTTGTATTCTTTACGTAAATTCCAAGGAGTGGGATTTCCGGGTCAAATGGTATTTGTATTTTTAGTTTTTTGAGGAACCTCCATATTGCTTTCCACAGTGGTTGAACTAGCTTACATTCCCACCAGCAGTGCAGGAGGGTTCCCCTTTCTCCGCATCCTCGCCAGCATTTGTTGTTCTTAAGTCTTTTGTATGCTGGCCATTCTTACTGGTGTAAGGTACTATCTCATAGTGGTTTTAATTTGCATTTCCCTGATGATTAGTGATGTGGAGCATCTTTTCATGTGTCTGTTGGCCATCTGAATTTCTTCTTTGGAGAACTGTCTGTTCATATCCTACGCCCATTTTTTTTTATTAAGGTATTATTGATATACACTCTTATGAAGGTTTCACATGAAAAAGCAATGTGGTTACTACATTTACCCACTCATACCCCAATGCAGTCACTGTCCATCAGCGTAGTAAGATGACACAGATTCACTGTTTGCCTTCTCTGTACTACACTGTTTTCCCTGTGATCTCCCACACCATGTGTACTAAATATAATACCCCACAATCCCCTTCTCCCATCCTCCCCACCCGCCCTCCCACACCCTTCCCTATTGGTAACCACTAGTTCCTTCTTGGAGTCTCTGAGTCTGCTATTTTGTTCCTTCAGCTTTGCTACATTGTTATACTCCACAAATGAGGGAAATCATTTGGCACTTGTTTTTCTCTGCCTGGCTTATTTCACTGAGCATAATATCCTCCAGCTCCATCCATGTTGTTGCAAATGTCAGGATTTGTTTCCTTCTTATGGCTGAATAGTATTCCATTGTGTATATGTACCAGCTCTTCTTTAACCATTCATCTACTGGTGGACACTTAGGTTGCTTCCAAATCTTGGCTCTTGTAAAAAGTGCTGCAGTAAACATAGGGGTGCATATGTCTTTTTGAATCTGAGAAGTTGTATTCTTTACGTAAATTCCAAGGAGTGGGATTTCCGGGTCAAATGGTATTTGTATTTTTAGTTTTTTGAGCAACCTCCATATTGCTTTCCACAGTGGTTGAACTAGCTTACATTCCCACCAGCGGTGTAGGAGGGTTCCCCTTTCTCCGCATCCTCACCAACATTTGTCGTTCTTAGTCTTTTGGATGCTGGCCATCCTTACGGGTATGACGTGATATCTCATTGTGGTTTTAATTTGCATTTCCCTGATGATTAGTGATGTGGAGCATCTTTTCATGTGTCTGTTGGCCATCTGAATTTCTTCTTTGGAGAACTGTCTCTTCATATCTTCTGCTCATTTTTTAATCGGGTTATTTACTTTTTGGATGTTGAGGCGTGTAAGTTCTTTATATATTTTGGATGTTAACCCCTTGTCGGATATGTCATTTACAAATATATTCTCCCATACTGTAGGATGCCTTTTTGTTTTGCTGATGGTGTCCTTTGCTGTCCAGAAGCTTTTTAGCTTGATGTGGTCCCATTTCTTGATTTTTTATTTTGTTTCCCTTGCCCGAGGAGATGCGTTCAGGAAATAGTTGCTCATGTTTATATTCAAGAGATTTTTGCCTATGTTGTCTTCTAAGAGTTTTATGGTTTCAAGACTTACATTCAGATCTTTGATCCATTTTGAGTTTACTTTTGTTTATGGGGTTAGACAATAATCCAGTTTCATGTCATTTCCCCATTGCATATCCATGGCTCCTTTATAGTATATTAATTGACCATATATGCTTGGGTTTATATCTGGGCTCTCTAGTCTGTTCCATTGGTCTATGGGTCTGTTCTTGTGCCAGTGCCAAATTGTCTTGATTACTGTGGCTTTGTAGTAGAACTTGAAGTCGGGGAGTGTAATTCCCCTCACTTTATTCTTCCTTCTCAGGATTATTTTGGCTATTCAGGGTCTTTTGTGGTTCCATATGAATTTTAGAACTATTTGCTCTAGTTCATTGAAGAATGCTGTTGATATTTTGACAAGGATTGTCCACACTCTCTTTAAATATACCAATTCCCATAGCATATGGAATGCTTGTGGACAGTGGCTACAGTCTAGTGTGCCCTGTCAATGGTGATCCCATCATCTGAGCTTTGCTTACCAATATTCATTTCCCACTTTCTTTCTTACTCACACAATCTTGGTTTTGTTGGGGACAGCTATATTTCCAGCTAAGAAATTATATTCTCCAGCCTCTCTTGCAGATAGGAATAGCCTTGTAGCTAATAAAATGTAAGCAGGAATCATTGGATGGGGCTTCCAGGAAAACTTCTTTAAAAACAGGCTTGCTTAGTTGGTATATATCTTTTGCTCCTTTAAGTTTCCTTTCTGGAACTTGGCTTTGATGACTAGAGCTCCAGCAGCTATCCTGTGACCATGAGGTAATCTTGAATATGAAAGCCTTGTGCTGAAAATGTCAGAACAGGATAATAAAAGGAACAGGAGTCCTTATGGTCTGATGGAACTACACAGCTCTGGCCACCTACAGCTTGACTTCTCATTTCATTAGAAAAATTAAAGCCAGAATTTAAGTTATGGCATTTTCAGGTCTCTGTTATAATTTCTACATTAATCAGAATTTCTTATCTGTTGCTGCAGGAAATAGAACCTATAGAAAGTGGACTCATGCAGGAGATGGAGCTTGGGGCAGTGAGGAAATATTTTTCCAGGCTGGAAAACAGGTGACCTTTTTAATGCAGAAGTGAAATAATTATTCCCAATGTTGCCTGTCTTATCTTGGAGAGTAGATCATAAGCCAATTGAGGGAGTAGGGGCAGTTGTAGGAAAATTCATCTTATTGGTGTATGCTGACTCTTTTTTGCCACATTTGGCAAAGTCCTGTGACAGGGAAATGGACTGTCAGTATGTAACTGGTGAAATGCATTGTTTCCCAATTCAGTTGAGAGACCAGATAGCAAGAGAAGGAAGCAAGAAATGTATTGGGTTTAAGCAAAAAGTACACTCTCAAGACAGGAGAGTAGGATGTCTGGAAACCAGAAGCAGCCCGCTATTAGGGTTGGGTGGCTTTTATTTTTTCTTAAGATGGCAGGAAGTCTTGCCCTGTGTCTTATATCCTTTGATTGACAGGTTGGTTGACAGCTTTAGGTTATATAACCTTTTTCTCTGTGTGTAGGCACCTTACCAATAAGTACCTAAGCGAAGCCCCCAGGAAGGCCAAAAGCACAATGCTGATTAGATTTAGATGTTATTTTAATGTGGTGGGTTTACTTTTGGAAAAGTTCTTTGGACCTTGCATGTGCCCTTATCAGGGAAGCCCCTGTGGTCTGGGCCCCTTGACAATCTATGTGTCCTTGGCTGTCTGGGCCTCCTGATAAACTAGGCATCTTTGCCTGTGGAACTGGGAACTAAGGCGGGCTTAGGGGCTGGCCAGGGAGGAGTCTTCCTTGGTGATGGGCTGGCCCCTTTCTCCTGCTTATGTCTAACTGACTTCCTACTCTAACAAGTAAAGCTGATTGGAGCATAGCTTTACTAAGGAAGTGTTAGGTAGAAAAACAGATGTGTAGCCAGGGAAGGGGAAGATAAAGTTCAAGGAAAGAACCGCCCAAACTACACCTCATCATAATCTTAATAATAAAATAAAATAATAATAAAAAATTTAATAAAATTTACATTGTGGTTTTGCTTCCCTGTGGGCTTTTCTGTGTGCATTTTGGGAAAAGATATGCCCACCAAGAGGAATGGGTGTATAACTAGAACTGTCAAATGACCTCACCCTGTCAATCAAAGAGGTGCCTCCCGGCTAGGATAAGATAGAGACCTTCCTTCAAAAGATTGGGGCCATTGTCTTGACTCTGGCCAACCCCTCCCTTGGAGTGTATTCAAATAAAACTTTCACTCTGCTTCGATATTGTGTCTCTGCCGACTTTTTTTCAGCGGGGACAAGAATCAAGGAGAATAAATGGGACTCGTAACACAAGGAACAGTGCCTAAAGCTTAAAATCTAAGTTGACTAAAACCCCATAATTTGGTCCTTTGTACAGCAGAAACAGCCACTTGCTTCTGTCCCCAAATTGGACAGGCTATTAGTTATGGCAGCAAAGTGGTTACATTGGAAGGAGATAAGACCGTGGCTCCAAAAGTTTTCTGAAGCGCTAACGTTCACCCACCAGCCCACAGGAATGAGCTCACTTACTGTTCTTATGGCCGTGACCTTTACATTAAGAGAGGGCTTGATGGGCAAAGCTCAGAAGTCAGCAATAAAGAGCTAATTCTAGAGGAGGGTTTTGGTGGAGTTGTTTTTTTTTTTTGTATACAGAAGCAAATTTACTAGAAACCTACTAAGTTTTTTTTTTAGACACCAAGTTTCATAAAATTTTTACTTGAAAAAATTGTTTTACCAAATACCATTATGCTTCCAATTAAAGAACTTTCCTATGGGTACATGTAGCTTTTTTGCCAGAGATGATAGATGACAGTCAAAGGGGAGAGGTTTTTTTAAATAGCCACCTAGCTGCAAAACCTAGAAGTAGGAGATTTTTTTAAAGTGCCTTTAAAATGCTCAAGCAAGTAATATAATTGTTGAATCTATCTGAAAAATTTAAAATTCCTTTAAAATGGTCCATATGGTATGCACAACCTCACAGCTGGTACAAAACTGCCTGTATTTAGTTCAAAACACAAAAACAATGCATATGAGCGGTATTCTTTGAAAAATAATTTGAAATACTTCCATTGCTTTATAAGGCAAACTTAGACAACAGTGTTGACAGTATTCAGAGAATTAACAAAACAAGCTGAATATTAAAGTATTCAAACATTTACTTTGATTTTGTTTAACATCACTGATAAGAGAAAGAGAACCTGCTGCGAAATTGATTAAGGATGCCTTATTTCATACTACATGTATTTTGCTATACATATTCTAAGGAGTTGCAAAACTAGGTTTTAGGATGTAAACTCACATTTCCTAGGCAGGCCCTAGTTTTTCTGCTGCATTCTGGCAGCTTTAAACTTTGAAACCCTCTTTGTAGTTTCTTCTGATACTTCTGACAGAACTTCTTTCCATTCTGGAATCGTGGGTAGCACAGGATGAACCATGCATGGCTGGATGTGGTGTTAAGGTGGGTGATACACATTCTTTTTCTATTACAGTTCCAGAAAAAGCCTCAGGTGTCCCTAATAAGGGCAAAAGTTTCTTTTGATGATTTTCTTGCTCCTCCTCTAAAATGCTCTCACTAGTGTCACTACAAGTAGCCTCTTCACCGCTAATGCTCCTCAAAATGCCCCGCCTGTCATCGAAGTCAGCAGCACGGCTTTCGCTGGTATCACTGCAAACACTGTTCTCTCTGCTGCGACACTTCAGGATTGACTCATGAGGGACATATTCTCCGTTTACAACATCTACAAAGGCTCTGTAAATGTCAGCAGGAGTCCGGATAGCAGGCAGCTCTTGAGCAGAATGACCATTGCCAGAGCTGTTCTTTCGTTTACGCTTAGCTTCTTCTTTCTTTTCACTGAATTTTAAAGTAGTATTTTTTCCAGTATTTATTCGGACCCTCTTAGGTTCGACAGTATGAGAAAAATATATTGTTGGTATAGAATTATCTCCAACCCCTAAAGCATCATGGCCATTTTCATTATCACCATCATCACCATCATTTTCATTATTGTAATAAGAATTGGAACCATTCCCTGAACAGTTCAATTGACTACTCACCTGACCATTGAACAGTTCTGAATTTGTAACATCCTTATAACAACTGCTGGGAGTAACAGAGTCTGTTACTTGATGCATCACATTCACATTTATGTTCTGATCTTCCTTTTCCTCTTCAGAAGATGTTATATCTTCTCCATTTGCAATCACAGCATCAGGCTTGCTATCAAGTTCACCCAGCAATTCTTCTTGTCTCTCTAGTTCTTCAAGTCGAGCCCACAGTTCCTTATCAGCAAGCAAATCCCTAGATTTTACATCGTTTGCAAAATCTGCTTCAAAAATATCTGAAGTTTTTGGTTTGGAGTGAGGTTTATGGGCAATTCGGTGTTTTGCTTTAAATTCAGTCACTTTTAATTTCTTCTCTTATGTCAACAACATCACCTGCAGCATCACTCATCTTCTGCACATCTTCTGTGAATTCAACTCTGGATTCAAAAATTTTCATCACTTTAAAAAAATCATCTATCGTTTTTCTTACATCTTTTCCTCCTGCTTGCGGAGCCGCGCCACCTCCAGGGCGCGCAGCGGCCGAGGCGTGGGGCCCGGGGCCCGGCGGGGCCTCCACGGAGGGGGCGCCGGAACCTCAACGGGGCTAACGAGTCCTAAACAAGGGTTTCTGCAGGCGGCGGCTGCCCAGCGCCCGCGTGCTCGCCGTCAGGCCCTGCGCGCCCCGCGCTGAGGAGGCCGCGCCCGCCTTCCCCGCTGCCGTGGCGGCCGCTGCTCGCGTCCGGGCTGCCCGCGGCCGCCTCTCACAGGCGCACGCCGCCCGCAGCCGCCCGCAGCCGCCCCGCCGCCGCGGCCTCGGAGCCGCAGGCAGGCCGAGGGGAGCCCGAGGCGCCTGGCCGGTGGCCGGGGGCCCTACTACGTTTCTGAGGGGCAGTATTGCCAAGCAACACTCCGGGCCTGACTGGTGAAAACCTGAGTGATCCTTTAACCTTCAAGGCCAATTCACACCGCCAGGAAGTGGGCTGTGCTGCTTTATTGGTCAGGATCTAATCAGGAGACAGAAAATTTATCAATGATTTGAAGAAAGAGAATTTAATATAATTAATTGTGAACCAGGTGTTAGAGAACTAAAAAGGCAAACAGAGAAACTGAAGAACCACCAGGAGAGTAACTGCAGGAAGTAGCGACCACCCCTTACAGCTGGGAGGTCACCGGAAGACGGTGCAATGACTGCAATTTAGTAGTTGGAAGTATGGTTGCCAGGTTTAGCAAAGCAGAACACAGGACACCAGATAAGTTTGAATTTCAGATCAACAAGGTGTAATTTTTCAGTATAAGTATGTACCATGTAGAATTTGGGACATATTTATACTAAAAAAAATTCGTTATTTATCTGAAATTCGAATTTAACTGGTGTTCTGTGTTTTGCTTTGCTAAATCCGGTAACTTTAGCTGGAACCCGGACCTCTGAGGAGAGGATGGCTGCTTGGCAATTACTTGTGTCTCTGAGGGGGGCTCAGTGAAATAGATTCTGTGAATGTTAGAAAAGCACAAACTGAAATCAGTCATTGCTATGCGAACAAACTGCAGCCACCAGGGTAAATAAATTCCTGGTGAGGGGATGCTGTCAGGAACAGGAAGTGGACAGGAAGAATACCTGCGCCCCCACCCAACAACTTCCAGCCTTGCTAACTCCCTCTGGTGGTGTCTACAGGCGGCTGGCAAAAAAGAATATGAAGAACTGAATTGCTGAATCAGACTCACACATAAATCATAGATCTTACCCCATACTAAATTTAACTAATGATTTAAATGATAAAGGCAATCAGGAGGCATAGGCAAAGTATTCTTCTCTTGAAGTTCAACTCTGCCAGACTCAACTCCCTTTTTAGAGAGTGTGTCCTTCCTCTCTCACAGTAGGATGTGTTTTAGTTTCAGATTTAACAGGTGAGCTATGTTCCGAGCAACACGTAGGAAGCCACTGCTTACAGCGTCATTTGGTTATTGAACATCTCCATCTTACATCTGATTAATTACACACCTTATACACTATCCCCCATTCTCTGGCTTGTCATGTTCCCCACATATCCATAAACTCCAAAGTTATTTATAGTAAGCAATCTAGACAGGCCAAGTATATCCTGTTGAAAACATTTCATAGATAAGGATTCTCTGTAATATTTCTGCTAGTAAGTACTATTAATGTGTTTACGAAGAGCATGAGTTATTAGTATGTTTACAAGATTTGACAGGGACATTTCCTTTCCCCCAGATCCTAGGAGAGAGAGGGAATGTGTTGCAAGCCTGCTATTACCTCTTTCCTTCCATTAGGAATCTTCCTTAATCCCATAAAGGACATTTACAATAAATGTACTTTGTATATTAAAAATTCTCCATAAGAAAAAGTAAAATCAAAATAAAACAACATGACAAAAACAAAATTGAGGCACTCACACCAGAGGACCATTCATATGCTTTCCACAGTGCCAAAAAGCCACCTAAACATTCTCTGTAAGTCAAGGTTTCCACTGGAGTAAAATATGAATTGAGGGGCCTTTCGGAATGTGACCCAGAAGGCATAGCCACAGTGTTCAAGCCAGCAGAAAATGTGTTCACCTAAGAAGAGGCAAGAGTTGCTCTTGGGTTAAACTGATAGATTAAAAAAGAAAACCCTGACTTCCATTGAGGAGCAACATGTTTGGTGGTGACCACATCGCAATTCTCCGAAGAGGAAGAAAAATGATGGTCCAGAACCCGGAGATGCAGCGTGGTGGGCAAGTCAGGGATGGCTTTGCCCTGGTATCAGTTCCAGACCATGACATTATAGCTCTTTGTTGGGAAGGGAGAGCATGTGGGCCACACCTCTGTGGCCCTACAAGCTACTCACACTCTAGCATCTTGGTTTTGACAAATCAGATGTCTCCTGATCAGTTGCCAGGGCAACTTCTATTCCTGCATATTATTGGGCATTACCCAGCTCTCCTGACTCTCCTGACTCTCCTGTTCAAGGATCCCCAAATCCACTCTCAGTGGAAACTGTAGGAAGCCCCGAGAAGAGGGGAATTGTCTGTAATTCCTCAAGTGGCTCTCTTTGGAGAGAAACGACCACATTTCAGGGGCTCCTCACTAGGACACATGCAGACAGTGTATGGCCACAGTAAATGCAGAGATTATACAAGGAACTATAATCTCTACAGTTGTCAGTGGTTTTAAGTTCATCACTATAGCAGCCACCATGACCATCTTCTCATAAATGGCCCCTGCAACAGGTTACACACATTCCAAATCCTGGGGACACCAGTAGTGTTGCTGCCTAGTGAGAGCTTGAGAGTCATCTGTTCTTGCTCATTGCTAAGGTGCCTGAATGGTGAGGAGAGATTTTGTTGGTGGCCTCTTCTGACATTAGAACATGCTCTGTAACTTGCCAAGTTGGCTATAAGTATGGTATATGTGCAATTGTTTTGGCCCATCCTGCTCAGAGGAGAAACTTATATAGTCATAATGAGGGAGAGTAGCCTTTTTCTATCTTCCCAAACTGGAAATCAAATACAGTTAATGTATAACAGTCTGGTAGCTGGGTATGTCCATGGCCTTGAACATGCAGCTGTGGTTGTGACTCTTTATTCAGAAGTCTAAGGGGAATATACATTGTCCTGCGATTACTCTATTTAGGGATTTCATTGTATCTGAGCTCTGTGGGACTACCGGTCCCTGTGCATCTCTATCCACAGCCCATATGGCACCAGGTGGGGAAACTGAACATCTTGTAAATGCATCATCCATAGAGAAGACAATGCAACTGGCAGGGCCCTGGGGGAGAAGCTTGCTGCATACCAACATAAAGTGCCATCTTTACCTTCCTCCCTAGAAACCTTTTTTCACAGCCTATGGATTGGACCACTTAAGGTAGAAAAACATTGTTTTTAGTCAGCTGATCATTCTTAAGCAGGCATCACCTGAAGAATATACTCACAGGTCAGAAAAAGAGGCAACATACATTCTCTCCCACTGTTTTCACACAAAGCATTGCCATGCACTAAAATGGAGTCTGTTCTCTGCCCTGCTTGGCACTCATCTGGGTAAAGGACAGGCCCTGTGCATATGTTAGTGGGAGGACTGTTGTGGTTCAGGGAGGAGTAAGTCCACTACGTCCTGTTCTGGTCAAGTACTTGCACCATGAAGTACTTGGAGCCAGCTGGCCTCATGACACTGTCCCTCCACCAAACTGGAGCAAATGTTTCTATAGGGCAACAACAGGCCACAGTACATCCTGATGTGAGGGGGAGGGGAATTGTTATAAAAAAGGGAAAAAAATCCTTTTTTATAGAGCAAAAGATACCCTGTGTGTATTTATAATCTGTCCCTAACCACTGAGGTTTTCATGAATATATCCTTTGTTGCACTCCAGAAAAGGCAAGTTCTTGACAGAAGCAGTTTCCCAATATCAGTCAGTACTCAGTAACTTGTTAGTGACCAGAGGGGGATATACCCTGATACTTAAATCAAATGCTCTGGTGGGCAGAAACTAATAACAACTAGCAGCTCAAAATATCCTATTTTTAATATATAAACTATATAAAATATAATTATATAATGTTATATAAATTATGTTAAAATATTTATATTAAATATAATCTTAGTCAAAATGATCAAAAAACAAGCAAGGAAATCAAATGGTGCCTCCTGCATCAGATTCTCGTTTCCTTGGGAAGATAGGGCTGATGGTCCTGTAGGAAATAATCATTTGAGAGTTCTTAATTGTATTTTGCTTTTGAGCTCACAGGTTTAGATTCAGTGTCACAGAGCTGTACCAGTCCTGGTACTGAGTATGCTGGGTAGTCTTGATTGGCACTTAGCATCCTTTTCTACCTCCCTCTGTGTCCCCTCCGGTGCTGCAGAAACTGGAAAGCTAAAAAGCCACAGCCAAGATTTAGAAGGCAGAAGAGAGGTGCGGGGTCATCTACCTGTTGCTTGGTGCTGATGGCTAGCACAGCAGAAGAAGTGGGAGGAGTTTCTGCAGCAGGTTTCCAGGGTACCAATCACTGGCCTTGTGGAGGTTGAGAGGCTGTTTTGGAGGCAGCCACGGAGGTGGTGATTACTTCTTGATCCCTGGCTTGCAGCCACAGCACTGTGCTGTTGAACTCAACAGGGACAGTGGGGGCCTCCTGACTTCTCCCCTTACTGATTGCAGCAAAGACAGCAGCTGGTCCAGGGGGACAGTTTGGGTCATTCCACAGGGTCCACTTCTCTAGGCTTTCCAGAAATTGGTACCAGCTAATTCTTTGTATGAATCCTTTTCTTTTTCTTTTTTAAATTATAATTTATTTTATTATCATTAATCTACATTACATGTGCAATATTACGGTTATTAAACTACCCCTTCAACAGGTCCCCCCCACCAACCCCATTACAGTTACTGTCCATCAGCGTAGTGAGATGCTATAGAATCACTACTTGTCTTCTCTGAGTTGTACTGCCCTCCCGGTGCCCCCACAACATTATATCTGCTAATCATAATGCCCCTTTTCCCCTCTTATCCCTCCCTTCCCGCCCATTTTCCCCAGTCCCTTTCCCTTTGGTAACTATTAGTCCGTTCTTGGGTTCTGTGAGTCTGCTGCTGTTTTGTTCCTTCAGTATTTTTCTTTGTTCTTATACTCCACATATGAGTGAAATCATTTGATACTTGTCTTTTTCGGCTTGGCTTATTTCACTGAGCATAATACCCTCTAGCTCCATCCATGTTGTTGCAAATGGTAGGATTTGTTTTCTTCTTATGGCTGAATAATATTCCATTGTGTATATGTACCACATCTTCTTTATCCATTCATCTACTGATGGACACTTAGGTTGCTTCCATTTCTTGGCTATTGTAAATAGTGCTGCAATAAACATAGGGGTGCATCTGTCCTTTTCAAATTGGGCTGCTGCATTCTTAGGGTAAATTCCTAGGAGTGGAATTCCTGGGTCAAATGGTATTTCTATTTTGAGTTTTTTGAGGAACCTCCATACTGCTTTCCACAATGGTTGAACTAATTTGCAGTCCCACCAGCAGTGTAGGAGGGTTCCCTTTTCTCCACATCCTCTCCAACATTTGTTGTTGTTTGTGTTTTGGATGTTGGCCATCCTCACTGGTGTGAGGTGATATCTCATTGTGGTTTTAATCTGCATTTCTCTGATGATTAGCGATGTGGAGCATCTTTTCATGTGCCTGTTGGCCATCTGACTTTCTTCTTTGGAGAAGTGTCTACTCATGTCCTCTGCCCATTTCTTAATTGGAATATTTGCTTTCTGTTTGTTAAGGTGCATGAGTTCTTTATATATTTTGGATGTCAACCCTTTATCATATAGGTTTTTATGAATATATTCTCCCATACTGTAGGATGTCTTTTTGTTCTACTGATGGTGTCCTTTGCTGTACAGAAGCTTTTCAGCTTGATATAGTCCCACTTGTTCATTTTTGCTTTTGTTTCCCTTGCCCGGGGAGATATGTTCATGAAGAAGTGCTCATGTTTATGTCCAAGAGATTTTTGCCTATGTTTTTTTCTAAGAGTTTTATGGTTTCATGACTTACATTCAGGTCTTTGATCCACCTTGAGTTTACCTTTGTGTATGGGGCTAGACAGTAGTCCAGTTTCATTCTCTTACATGTAGCTGTCCAGTTTTTCCAACACCAGCTGCTGAAGAGGCTGTCATCTCCCCATTGTATATCCAAGGCACTTTTATCAAATATTAATTGACTGTATATGTTTGGGTTAATGTTTGGATTTTCTATTCTGTTCCGCTGGTCTGTGGGTCTGTTTTTGTGCCAATACCAAATTGTCTTGATTACCGTGGCTTTGTAGTAGAGCTTGAAGTCAGGGAGTGTAATTCCCCCT
Source organism: Smutsia gigantea (assembly GCA_032199065.1). NCBI lineage: Eukaryota > Metazoa > Chordata > Mammalia > Pholidota > Manidae > Smutsia > Smutsia gigantea. The sequence continues at coordinate 667 of JAVSCE010022326.1, read as the reverse complement.
GTTTTATTCCTCCTTCTCAGGATTGATTTGGCTATTCGGGGTCTTTTGTGGTTCCATATGAATTTTAGAATTATTTGTTCCAGTTCATTGAAGAAAGCTGTTGGTAGTTTGATAGGGATTGCATTGAATCTGTAGATTGCTTTAGGTAGTATAGCCATTTTGACAATATTTATTCTTCCTAGCCAAGAGCATGGGATGCATTTCCATTTGTTAGTGTCCTCTTTAATTTCTCTTAGGAGTGTCTTGTAGTTTTCAGAGTACAGGTCTTTCACTTCCTTCGTTAGGTTTATTCCTAGGTATTTTATTCTTTTTGATGCAATTGTGAATGGAATTGTTTTTCTGATTTCTCTTTCTGTTAGTTCATCATTAGTGTATAGGAAAGCAACAGATTTCTGTGTGTTAATTTTGTATCCTGCAACTTTGCTGAATTCAGATATTAGTTCTAGTAGTTTTGGAATGGAATCTTTAGGGTTTTTATGTACAGTATCATGTCATCTGCAAATAGTGACAATTTGACTTCTTCTTTACCAATCTGGATACCTTGTATGTCTTTGTTTTGTCTGATTGCTGTGGCTAGGACCTCCAGTACTATGTTGAATAACAGTGGAGAGAGTGGGCATCCTGTCTTGTTCCCGATCTTAGATGAAAAGCTTTCAGTGTTTCGCTG
>JAVSCE010022325.1:0-32225 GCA_032199065.1 Smutsia gigantea | reverse complement strand
TAGAGAAGCCACCAAAATAGGGCGGGCTCTCTGCCTTTTTGCAGGTTAAAGACTAGTGGGAGTGATTAGCATTAAATAATTATGCCAGTAAATAGAGTCGTAACCTAAGGGCACTTCTGTGATTTCCATTCTGAACACTCTCCTTTTCATATAATTAAAATACTGAGAGATGTTTTATCTATAAAATCTATAATATTCAGATATTCATGTGTACACATATATACATAGACAGGGGAGTATATACAAACTACCCATATTATACTTTATGGGAAATTTAAATGATTGTTAATGGTAATTTTAATTCTGCTATTTTCATCTCCTATGCTGATTTTAGAACTTAGCCCATGGGACAGCTGGAGCTTAGGGTTTTGAGCGAAGAGCACAAGGTGCTAAGAGCCACGATAACTCAAGGACCCCGTTCAGATTGGGAAGGCAGCAAAGGCTCATTGCTTCCACTCTTTGCCAATGCTGGGTAGATTCTCAGAGAACCTGATTAGGTTGTTTCCAAGATCAGGAACAATTGTCCTAAAATAGCCAAGGCAGTGGTTCAGCTTTGCAGAAAAAGAAGGTGAGAATGGAAAACTGAAGAGGTATTTCGAGCTGTGGTTCTCAACTAGTTCAGAATGTTCAGCCCCACTCTCTGTACAGAGCTGCTCTTGTTCCAACATCTGATTTCTTCTCCATGAATAATTCCCATTCTTGTGTTCAGATGCAACAATGCAGCATTCATTGTCATGATGAGAAAAGAAAACAACAGGCATTGATGTTTCACAGCAATTAGCCCTATGTCTGTTTTTTTATTTCTTGAGCATATACAGGCAAAAGAGGAGGGCAGTGATATGGAAGAGAGTGCCTCATGCTTTTAATGAGAGACAGTTGTTTGGGTAGTAAAGGATGTTGGTGGATGCTTTACTTCAGAGAGGTTTTTTTTTCATTTCAGATTTAACTTTTCCTCATGTGTAAGAAACATCTAAGAAGATCAGATTTTATGTGGTTAAAATAACAATAACAACTTTATCAGGTTTTCTTTAATCTCTTCTGATACTTGATATTTGAGGGACTATTTTTCAACACCATCTGTTTTGAATATACCGAAAGGACCTGATAAGATCAATTAAGATAATATATAGAGCAGCGATTTGTAAAGTGTAAAAATGTTTTAGGAAAATAAGATTAAAAAATATTTTTATTTTGCTATTGTTAATATACATTTACATGAGCAACATTATGGTTACTAGACTCCCCTATTATCAAGTCCCCACCACATACCCCACTGCAGTCACTGTCCATCAGTTTAGTAGGATGTTACAGAATCACTACTTGTCTTCTCTGTGTGTTATACTGCCTTCCCCCTATGCACCCACCCCACCCCCACCCCCGCTGCATTATGTGTGCTAATTGTAATAGCCCTTTTTCCCCCTTATCCCTCCCTTCCCACCCATCTTCCCCAGTCCCTTTCCCTTTGGTAACTGTTAGTCCATTCTTGGGTTCTGTGAGCCTGCTGCGGTTTTGTCCCTTCAATTTTTGCTTTGTTCTTATACTCCACAGATGAGTGAAATCATTTGATACTTGTCCTTCTCTGCCTGGCTTATTTCACTGAGCATAATACCCTCTAGCTCCATCCATGTTGTTGCAAATGGTAGGATTTGTTTTCTTCTTATGACTGAATAATATTCCATTGTGTATATGTACCACCTCTTCTTTATCCATTCATCCACTGATGGACACTTAGGTTGCTTCCATTTCTTGGCTATTGTAAATAGTGCTGCGATAAACATAGGCATGCATATGTCTTTTTCAAACTGGGCTGCTGCATTCTTAGGGTAAATTCCTAGAAGTGGAATTCCTGGGTCAAATAGTATTTCTATTTTTAGTTTTTTGAGGAACCTCCATTCTGCTTTCCACAATGGTTGTACTAATTTGCATTCCCACCAGCAGTGTAGGAGGGTTCCCCTTTCTCCACATTCTCACCAACATTTGTTGTTGTTTGTCTTTTGGATGGTGGCCATCCTAACTGGTGTGAGTTGATATCTCATTGTGGTTTTAATTTGCATTTCTCTGATGACTAGTGATGTGGAGCATCTTAGGAAAATAAGATTTTTTTACTCTTCGTTCATGTCCTAAATATGTATTGAGGATCTGCTCTGCCACGGGCAGTGTACTAGATGCTGGGAAAAATGCAGAGAACAAGGCAGGCAAAGGGCTAGTCTAGGTCCTCATGGAGTTTATATTCCATGGCAGGGGGACAGGGAGTGACAGTCAGTGATGAAGAATATGGGATAAGTTCTGGAGATCTTGCTTCATTATCTAGTTAACCCATGCTTCAAAACGCCTTTCAAGCATCATTTGCTTCTGTAAGTTCCCTGATTCGCCCTTGTACTCCTTTCCCTTTGATGCATACACATCTCCATTAAAGCTCTTACCTCGCTGTAGCATGATTGCTTCTCATTGACCTATTATCATTTCTGTTGTATTGTGAGCTCCTCAAAGGCAGGGGACGTGGCCCATTTTCTCCTTGGTACCTATGATGCCTTGCACATAGTATGTACTTAATTAATGTTTGTAGTAACAGATCAATTAATGCATGCTGGTTAGTCGTGGCCCTGAAATCAGACTGTTAGTCCAGACCCATAAAATAGGAAGTTATATGTAAGATAATGTAGTCTAGCCCCCCTTTACATGTGAAGTGCTTGAGTCGTACTGATATCCTATGTGACTTTGGGCAAAGCACATCATCATTCTGTGTCTCAGTGTTCCCAACCGTAAAGTGGAGATGAGAGAATTTTAGAGCTGAAGGGAAGTCCACAAAGGTTCCCCCTTCTAAATACTTCATTATGAGAGGGGAATCCAGGAGGATTAAACAAACTCATCTCAAGTCCCACAGCAAGTTAGTAGAAGAACCAAGAGCAGACCTTCTTGGACCCACAATAATTCTCTTTTCACAATCCCATGTGCTATCACAAGATTGTTGTGAAGTTACAGGGAAAGAATAGATATGAATACTGTGGCTGAAGTATAAATTAGTGCTACCACTTTGGAGAACACTTTGGTGTTATCTAGTGAAGATGCATGTCCCTGTGACTCAGGAGTTTAGCTCATAGGAACACACCCTAGAACTCTTGCATATGTACATAAGGAGGTATGTACAAGAATATTCAGAGAAGCTTTGTTAATAATAGTAAAAAACAAAACGAGGAACAACCCCAATGTCCATCGACAGAATGGATAGATAAATGGAGGCATATCCATAGAAATGAAACATGAGATAGCAAAGAAAACAAATCTCATAATGTTGAGTGAAAAAAAAGCAAGCCCAGAGGACTACTTACAGTCAATATCACTTATAGAAAGTTCAGTTATGAGGAACATTAAGCAATGTATGTGGTAAAGTAATGAATAGCAGTAAGAGATGGACAAATACAAAATACTAAGAGGTTCATGGTCATAGCAATATTCAGCCAACACCAAATACCACCATTAGAGAACAAGCTTGTGAGATGCAAGAATAAACCTGAAACATCACTTTTAAAATTAATTATTGCTGCACCTCCATTAGTAAACAGTACAGCATTCAATTTTTTTTTAGTTTTGCATTTGGAACAGGAACAATGATTTATTTTAAAACACTATCAACTGCCAGATTGCTCCTGTGGACACTGAACTACATATTGTGAAACTAAATAGACATTCACTGTCAACTGAGGTCTATTTTTTTTTAGGGTGCCTCCATTTTCATTACACCCTTTATATTCTCTATTACACAGAAGATTGAAGATGGCTTATCATGGATGTGGTTATAACTGATTTGGGAGGTTTTCTTCCTTGTGAAAATTTGAGGTCACAAAGTTGACATTCCATTTTTAACTCATCCTCACAAAATGTAAACCATTCTAGAATAGAACTTTTAAATTTAGTCCTTAAAGATGGCTTTGTTTCATATTAGAAATGCAAATACACCAAACAATTAAAAAATGCTAGAATTACTATTTCCTCTGATCTATGCTATTTGGCCTTGAATTAATATTTAATTTTTGTAACATCTGATTAGTTCAGAAAGTATATAATCATCTTCATGGATTAATCCAGTAAGCACACTCTTGTTTAATATTTATGCTGTCAGTTTCCCTCTTTATTTGATGTTCATTATCGTGCTTGTACATAAATTTAACAATTTATATAGCATCTATATAACACTCATTTATTTGTGTGCCATCTTATGCCTGCAGTCTTAAGGGAATTTTCGGTCCAAATATTATCTAGAATGCTTATTTATATTTGAAACAGAAAATTTTGTTATTCATAATAACTCCAAATGCACAAGTTCAGAGGAGCTGAAAAGATGTCGAGGTAGGCATTGGTCATTCAGCCTCCCAAAGACCTAGATCAAAACCAAAAACAAATAACAGATTTGGCCCGAATACAGCGGGCAAAAGCAGACTTTCAGCATCTCTTTGATGGGCAGTGGGTGCACAGATGTTGTGACTACGCTTTCTAATTTACATATACATTACAGAAACTTCTTCAAAGGTATCTTATATTTAATAATTAAAAATTACAATGATCTGGAGGCATTTTGAAAAAAAAAATCATATGAGGATAATCCAAGCTGTACTCCATGCTCCTTTTGGCTTTTTCTTCTCGTGTCTCAGGCAGTTTCTTTTAAGATGCCGAATCCCTCATGACCTCTGTGCTCCCTTTCCTATTCCGTGCTCGAGTGCTCCTGGGACTGGCAGCAGGTACCCCACGTCGCCGCATTCACACTCAGGCTGTGCGCTGGCCAAGACTTGCCCAGTGTTTCTTTGGGTGCCACATAAATCCCTGGCAGACATACAGATAGGCATATGGATGTTAATAGACCCTCCCTTGCTATAAATTATTCCTAAGAAGATTTAATGAGCTAAGCATATTAACATTTAATAGCTTAAACACTAGTCATATTCACAGCGAACTTCCTGGAGGTAAGATAAAATTTATGCAGGAATTGGTTGATTGCCTTTGGGAAAAGTATTAATGTCTTCCTGCTCATGTTTATGGCCCCAGCAACATAAATAAGAGTCAATTCTGTGAGGCAACCAAGGACATGCTGCATAACAATCCCTTCCTACTATTTTTGCTTTTGTTTTTGCATCAGGGGCTTATGAAAAGGGAAGTTCTGCCTTAGTGGGAGATCAATTGATTTCGCAACTAACAAGTGGTGAGGGGACTCTTTCTGAGAATCTGCTGTGGCCTAAGAACTTAAACATGTCCAACTGGCAAATAGGAAGGGTCTACAGTGAATATTTTCTGGGTATTCTTAGAAGCAGAAATTTCATTCACAGGTATTATTAGAACAATGGTGTGATTAGAGACATGGTAGAGTGCAGTGGCACAAGAGCATGGGCGCTGAACTCAAGTGGCACTGCTGCTGAGTCGTGGCTCTGCCACTTAACCAAATGTGGGAACTAGGACAGTGGGTTTAATGCCTCTGCGCCTCCACTTTCACTTCTGTAACGTGGGGGTTAGAGTGGAGTCCATCTCATAGTGTTGTTAGGACGATTAAATGAGATAATGCCTGTAAAGTACTTAGCACATTGCCAGGCACAAATGTACTCAGTAAACATTATAAATAGCATTCTGCTGTATAGAGGCTAAATTGTTATCTGTTATATGTAAACTTTATTTATGGCTCTATCTTATGTCAGAGTTTTACATAATGGCTAAACTCCTGAACTAAGCTCCTTGGGGGAAGAATGCTTGTCTGATTCACACGGTATAGAGCTTAACACAATGAGGCCACACTAAGTAGACTGGAAGGCAAAACTGGTAGCTTTTAAGCATGTTTGACCATGGCCCAAAGCAAGATATATATATTTTACATAATAACCGAATACATACACATACTTGAACTTAGGTTTACAAGACAAACCTTACTAATATCTAAGCAGTCTGATATTTTCTTTCTGTTTTATTTCATCCCTTTAAAAAATAGTCTCGTCTTGACTGACTAAATTTGTCTCAAAACTCACTAATGGATCTCGACCTGTGGTCTTTGAATCCCTGGCTAGACCATGAAGCAGCCTTGAATCTCCCCACCAAAGTCAGTGGAAGCTGACAGGAAGGCTGGGCAAGCAGCAGGTGGCAGCTGCTTTTAGGACCCTTAGGGACCAAGTCCAAATAGCAGAGATGAGGCAGATCAAAAATAATAGGGATGGGGATGAGAGGGCTTTGACTTGGAAATGCTGAGTTTTGAAGGTGAAAGCATCTAATACAGAGCTGGGTCATTCCAGCAGTTCTATTCAAAACAAAGAAAGGAAAAAAAATAGGAATGGGGATCAATTCCCTGGAAATAAGGCTGATAGGACAGAAGGCCAGGTGGGCATCAGTCTCTCTCCTATCCCAGGAACTCTTCTTTTTTCCAAATTTTTCTTTTCCTGTCAAAAATAGCTTTTGAGGGACTTTTTTTTAAACCTGGAAGGTGACGGTATAAAGTGTGAATGCATGCAGCACACACACACACACACACACACACACACACACACACACACCCTTCACTTTACAACCCTGTTTAGTTGTCTTGTCTCAATTCAGTAGATTCAACAACCCCCTCCCTTCCTCCCTGCTTTTTTCATTAGTCTAAACTCCGCTTTTCTCTGTCTTATTTTCTTTCACATACTATTTTGGTCTAAGAGCTTTTGCCTCTATAGCCTCGTAACTGTTTCAAGGTTCAGACCATTTTACAATCACATCTGCAGACTTCTTTTCAACTTCAGTTTCTTTTTGCTTTCATTGGATCCTTTTGCACAAGTTAGTTTTATTCCGTTTTTTCATTCATTTCGTCTTCTCAATTTGTTGACACATGCTACATGCTACTGAGGTGGCAGTGAACAAAAACAAGTTCCTTAATATCAGAGTTCACAGTTAGGTACGGGAAGCAGAAACTCATCCTGGGTTTCACACAGAGATATAAAAACAGCTGCAGTGACATAGGCCATACAGGAGAGGTATGTGACAACTTGAGAGTATTTATAAATCTTTGGTCAGGAAAGTTTTCTTTGGGGAAGTGACTGGATCATAGCTTTGTTACTGCAGGTCGACCAAAGCAAGTCACAAGGAATAGAGTTGATTTGAACTGCAGTATCTTTTCAAGGAGTGACATATCTGTCTCTTCCAGAAATCCTTCTTGCCCTGCTCCTGAGATGCCACTTGCTCAGATTTTCTACTTAGACTAGTCTGTGCCTCTTCCCAACGTGGTTCAGAAGGTGGAGGTGGAATATTCAAGAAGAGCATGGATTCTGGAATCAGAGATATCTGCATTTGAATCCTGACTGAGGGACCTCAGGAAAGGTACCTCACCTTTCTCCAGTTTCCTAATGTGTGAAATCATGACTACCTCCTACCCCTTGGAGGACTGAATGAAGTAAAATACATACAGGCATCTGGTAATGCACTGGTATTCACTAAGTATGAGCTTCTCTGCCTTTCTTTCCTTCTTCTGTGTGCCTCATCATGGCTGTTCTGAGGCTGTTGGACTTCTGAAGAAGTTTGCATTTTACTATCATCAAAGAGTCCCACAGCTCACTCAACGGTGTGCTCTAAACTTCAATCTATTTTATTCTTGTGCACACTAATATGCCACATTAACTTTCAGACCACCTGGACTGTGTGTGACTCATTATGGCTTGACTAGCTCAGTTAATATTAACTGAGATTTTATTATGTGAAGGGCACCACAGGAAATATAAATCCACCCCATTTCTGACTTTACATTGGCCTGACTTACCTACCCTTCAACACACCCTGTGGGCCTGTGAAGCCAGCCCCTAAAGCTAGCAGGCATTGCAGGCAATTGCTGTGGTGTCTCTTGCCCCTGATTAGTCCTAATCTGCTTTTGCTTGATCTTGTCTCCCTGGTTTTCCCCTTTGGCTGTGTATTCTGATTTTGACTGTATGCATCTTTGACCCCCACCCCTGCCAGGCCTTGATCTTTCCCTAACTTTCCCGTTGGCATTTGGACTTTGACTGGCATCCCTTCTGGCTTGGCTCACCACTTTGGCTCAAGAGTTCTCTATTGCCTCAGGTGAGAGTACTTCCTTCTTCATCCAGTTTTCCTGCCCACAAGGTTCCTCACACCTTCCCAAGTCTGAATTCTGTCTAGCTACATCAGTCATGGGGGCCCAGGGTGAGGGTGGGATGAGCTTAGGGGAGTGCTATCCATTAAAAATTATGTGACATGGCTTCCCACCCTCAGGGAGCCCACAGTTCATTTAAAGAAAATAAAAACATCAACATTTTTTTTTAAAAAAAGCAAGGAATGAATGGTAAGATCAAATAATTGATAATGGAAATACAACTTAATGTTAAAATTATCATCTAGTATTGTTAAAAATATAGATCAGCTGAAAAATTATGTACCTTTCAGAGATGCCTGATTTATGAATTAGGCTCCCTTGGACAAATTGGGTCAATATGTTTTGCAGTTTTTAAACAATTTTATGATCAGTTTTTCTTATTTTATCACAAAACATTTTTTGTAGCATATTTTCCTGTTCAGATCTTAATTTTAAATAAGCAAATGGGACTACATCAAACTAAAAAGCTTCTGCACAGTGAGGGAAACCATCAGCAAAGTGAAAACGCAGCCTACTGAATGGAAGAAAGAAGGTATTTGCAAATGATACATATGATAAGGGGTTAACCTCCAAAATATATAAATTCATACAACTCAACACCATAAAAACAATCCTATTGAAAAATGGACAGAGGAACTGAACATTATGCCAAAGAAGATGTACAGATGGCCAACAGACACATGAAAAGGTGCTCAACATCACTAACCATCAGCAAAGTGAAAATCAAAATTACAATGAGATATCACCTCACACCAGTTAGAATGGCCACTATCCAAAAGACAAGTGTCTTGCCAATGGGTTTCAGCCCTGGACAAGTTCACTGTGGATTCAATGTGACCAAAGAAATAACAGTAGGACGTTCTTGGGGTGAAAGGGTTATACCCAACTTTATTCCCACGGTGGCAGATCAATCACTAGAATCTCATCCACTCAGAGAGAGTCTGCATGCAGCAAGCTGGTCTCTGCCTCTGGGCCTCTCTACCCGCACAGCTGTCTCAGTCTCTGTCCTCGGTGCTGCCACCACTCCAGTCTCATCTATGCTCTCCTGCAGCCTTGCAGCCCTGCCACTATGTCACCCAGAGCACCGGTCAGAGCTCTTTATATAGAGTCAATAACAATGTATTGCCCACATGTGTGTAGTGAGCTAGCCAAGTAGGGCCAGGTGAGAATCCTGGCCACAGGAACCTTCACTTTATCCACAACAAGAAATAACAACTGTTAGTGAGGATGTGGAGAAAAGGGAACCCTTGTGCACTGTTGGTAGGAATGTGTATTGGTGCAGCCGCTATGGAAAACAGTATGGAGGTTCCTCAAAAAATTAAAAGGAGAAATACCATATGACACAGCTATTCCACTTCTGGGTATTTATCCAAAGAAAATTCAATTTCAAAAGACATATGCATCCCTATGTTTATTGAAGCATTATTTATAGTAGCCAAGATATGGAAGCAACCTAAGTGTCCATCTATAGATGAATGGATAAAAAGGATGTGGTACATATACACAATGGAATATTAGCCATAAAAACAATGAAATCTTGCCATTTGTGACAACACAGATGGACCTAAAGGGTGTTATACTGAGTGAAGTGAGACAGAGAAAGACATATACCGTATCATTTCACTTACATGTGAATCTAAAAAAAAAATTGAACAAACAAACAAAACCACAGAAACAGACTCAAATGACTCATAAATACAGAGAGAAAACTGCTGATCGCCAGAGGGGAGGTGGGTTAGACGATAAGTGAAGCAGATGAAGAGGATCAAGAGGTACAAACTTCCAGTTATAGAGTAAATAAGTCATGGGGGTGAAAAGTACAACACAGACAATATAGTCAATTTTGTAAAAAAGATCTTAGTTATTTTAGAATATGTGATTCTCACACCAAGATAGTCCCATTGCAGGAGGGCTAGAATAATTGAGACTTATTAGCGGAAATATCAGGCTGTATTATTATTTACAGTGTATGCTTTTCAAGTTTTTCTACAGGATGTAGCTGAATCCATGCTCAAACCTGGATATACATTCAGCTTTATGAAAACATGGTATTCAGGAATCTGACCTTGCAGAATGGGTAAGTAGGACTGTTCATATTACTATTGGACCATTCACTTTTACTTTTTTTTTTCCTTTTCATCTATTGCCATAACCTGTGCAAGCTGGCACAGCCTAGCAGGGAAGTGGTGGAACCTGAGGAAGGACAGGAAGAAACAGGAGAATTAAGCAGTCTGTATACTGACTCTCAGGGATAAAGAAATTGAATGCGAATGGGTAGTGGGGGAGAAAGCATTTCAGGTAGTGTTGTGATATTGTGATTTCTAATAGGAAATATGTATTTGATCTTCCCCATTTCTGTCATAGAGCTCCTAAAACCCCTACCATTTCCTGTGAGGAGAGCAATGAAGGTGTCCTTTGTTCTGTCAACCAGGTGACTTTTGGACCACACCTAAAGATGGGGTTGGTTGCCAGGTAAACAAACCACATGATTAAAGGGTTAGAACTTCCAGTCCCATCCCTCTGCCTCCAGGGAGGGGAAAGGGCCTGGTGGTTGGATCAGCTGCCAATGGCCAGTGATTTAATCAATCATGCCTGTAATGAATCTTCCATAATAACCCAAAAGGACAGGGTTCTGAGAGCTTCCAGGTCGTTGAACAAGTGGAGATTCAGGGGAGAGTGGTGTTCCTGAAGAGGGCATGGAAGCTCCCTGCCCTTTCCCCATATCTTGCCTTATGTATGTCTTCCATCTGGCCATTCCTGAGTTATTTTCTTTTATCATAAACTGGTAATCTAATAAGTAAATTGTTTCTTTGAGTTCTATGAACTGCTCTGGCAAATTAATAGAACCTAAGGAGTGTGCCATTGGAACTTACAATTGATAGCTGTTTGTCAGCAGCACTGTCTATGGCTGGTTGGTCAGAAGCACAGATAATAACATGAAATGGTGAGTGGGGGTTGAGAGGGGAGCCTTGTGGGGCTGAGCCCTTAACTTGTGGAATCTGATGCTATTTCCAGGTGGATAGAGTCAGAATTAAGTTAAATTGTAGGATACCCGCCTGTGTCCAGAGACTCACTTCTTGTGAAGGCGCCTGATCCCGACCATACACACATTGGAATTGGGTGTAGAATCCAAAGTAAGTGTTCACATGGCACAGCAAACTTTGTCCTGAAGAACATCTGTGAGGAAATTGGGGTTCCTATGGCCAGGATCCTCACTGAACTTAAACCACCTGATGATATAACTGGCCTGTTGCTAGGCTACCGCTTCCACACCTTTAGGCAATAAGCTATTATTGTGCTATATAGGGAGCTCGGCCCAGTGCTCTTGGGCCAAGGCAGAGATGCTAGTGCTCGACCTACCGTTGGGTAATAAGCCCTTTCACCCGAAAGAACGTTTTGCTGTCAGTTTCTTTGGTCACACTGAATGCATAGCGAACTTGTCCGGGGCTGAAACCCATTGGCAAGACAACATCCATATGGTGATGTTTGGAGTCAGACAGATAGTTGGTGTTTGTAGGTTGAAAAAGGCCCAGTTCATGGGGTAAGAGGAGCATTTGGACTCTGGTCAAGTAAGTTGAGGTCCAGGGAAGGGACTGAGCCTCAAATTGAAGAAATGGAGTGCAAAGCAAGAATCCAAGGCAGGAAGCCACTTTTCTAGACTGAGCAAACCCATTGGGGATTAGAAGGATAACTAGGTGTGAGTATACTCAGGCTTCCCTTCAGGTTTGCTGGTTTAAGAAGAGCAAGACTTCTCTCAACCAACAATCCTCCAGGCTTTAAGCTTAGGGTAACCTAACCTACCCTTACTTACTGAGTTATAAACCTACCCTACTTATGGCGTTATTGTATATCTCTGTTGGATTGCCTCAGGGAGTAGCAGGGATGAGCGATAGGTTGAAAGTGGCCTTAATTTGAGAAGTCCCATGGGTCTTCTATCTATACAAATCCAATTTATGTACCACTTTCCAGGAATATCACTACTGCTTAAGCAATTGTTGAGGATTAGTTGTTATGATGGTTAATTTCATGTGTCAACTTGGCTAGGCCATGGTACCCAGATATTTGGTCAAATATTATTCTAGATGTTGCTGTGAATGTATTTTATAGATGATATTAACACTTAAATCAGTAGACTGAGTAAAACAGGTTGTTCTCCAGAATGCAGGTGGGCCTCACCCAATCAGATGAAGGCCTGACTAGAACAAAGATTGACCTCCCTGCAGGAAAGAGGAATTCTGCCAGCAGACTGACTTGAGTTTCAACATTGTTTCTTCCTGAAGTCTCCACCCTGCTGGCCTCCACAGTTGTATGAGCCAATTCCCTAAATCTCTCTCTCTCTTTCTATAAATATATATCCTAATATGAAGTTATGTGACTATCACTCCACTGAAGGATACCACTTATTATGTCATGCTTCCTTCTAAACTATTCCATTAATAGCATCTCTACCGTTGTTCTCTACTTGGTTCTATCATAAGGATAATAGAAAAAAACAGCAAAACTGGGAAAGTACATATTAATTGTATTTAAAAAACTTTTACTTTCAAGACCTCCTTATCTTTGACATCAAAATTTGGCCACAATCTTAATGATGCGTGGAAAAGTATTCACTTGAGAATGAAATGTTGAACCCTGAAGGAGATTAAAAGCCATTGTGGACATATCTGTTTGAACAGATTTCAACTGTGAAATTTCTTTCAAATGACTGGGAGAGGGATACATAAATGCAAGTGGTGGTCTCATGGTTGACCAAGCCCACCTTCTGGCTTTCTATGCAGCATAATGCTGTGTCCTTGCTTTGAGTTGTGATTTCTCTTGGTGCATGTGTTAGTTTGTTAGTTTGTTAGTTTGTTAGCTCAATACAAGTTAATATTAAAATTCCTGTGTGGTCTTTGCTTTACAATGCACTTGTGTCCATCACATCATCAATATATTTATAAGTTTGAAAAACAGACTAGTGAGGTAACTTAAAATATGAGCAGTTCTACTGTGAATTTAGGTCAGATACTCTCTTAGTAACAAAGCTGCTAAGTGTTGAAACTCCTTTTTCCTTGAAGGCATTTCAATCTTAGTTTTGGTTGGACATCTTCCTGGTGTTGCTGAAAGCTAGTAACTATGAACATTCTTAAAGATGTTTTCTCAAGTTTCTTGTATTTTTCTTTTCTTTGACTTCACGTCTGTTCTTTCCAGCTGTTTGTTTTGATCAGTTGCTTTCTAAATATTCAATTTCTTTTAACGTGTTTAGTAGAAAATTTGGATTTCTTGGTTGGAGAATACATTTATAGAAATTATTTTAAATAAATAAATAAAATGAAATAAATTTATTATAAAATTAGAGTCATCTGTTGAAACCCACCTTTGGTTTCACCATCATATATTGATGATGTTCTTATATGGGATACACATATAGGCAGCACCTAGAATTGTGTTTGAGAGAAGGCTCAACAAATACTTCTTTAATTAACAATTAATAAAACTCAATCATATATATATGGTTTTACTAGTTTACATGTATTTATGTATGTTTAACCTTATATACATACATTTACCACTTGAAAGTCCATACATATATGGTTTTACTAGTTTAGCTTGTGAATAAAAAATCACTTTAAAGAAACTATGGAAGGATGATGCATAAGAAGTGAATTATAATGGCTATTTTGGGCCAGGGGTACTAAGTGGACAGGACACAAATGGGAAGAGTTTTTCACTGGATATCATTTGATAATTTTTTGGTTTTGAACCTTATAAAATTATTCATTATTCAAAAATAAGATTAAAGGGAAAAGGAAATTGTATAAATGAGATTGACTTCAAAGTCTCTTCCCTCCTTCTTCCCAATTACAAAACAAATGCAGATGCATCCCACTGGACTGTTTATGTATAGTAACTGTATTTGGATATGTGTACAGGATTAACTGATACTGATATATTGGCAATGTTTTTTGAAATATTGTATCATAGTTTGTGAATCTTTCATTTTAAATTGGCTTAAGCACCTTTGAAACTGATTGAATCATTTTATAAAGTACCCCTTATAATAGTTTAAATATTGTAATACACAAATTTTGGTATACTTTTAACCTTATTAATTCTATCTATAAAGCTGCCTCAGGTACTGATTTCTGTATAACAAGTTGTCCCCCAATTTAATGGTTTAAAACAAAAACAACAATCTGTGCACTAACCCGTGATCTGACAATTTGGGCTGGGGTTAGCTGGGATGGCTTGTCCCTTCAATGCTGAACAGGGCTTACTCTGGTGCTTGGGTACATCCATATGTTTGGTGGTGCTTGTCTGGGTATCAGTAGGGTTGATGGAAGTAACTGGGTCATGTGTCACATTCCTGCAGGCTAACCTGAACTTCTTCAGATGGTTGCTGGGTTCCACCAGCAATAAGGGAGAATAGGCTCTAGTGCCTAAATTCTTTTCAAGCCTCTGCTTGTGACATGTTTGCTCTTGTCCCATTGGCCAGAAGAAGTCACAGAGTCAATGTGGAAGCCCAAATTCAGAGTCATTTCATTAGAGGACTACAGGAGGGCAATGGATACGAGGAGGTGTGATTCAATAGGGGCTAAGACTCTAACAGTAATTGTTATAGTTCCAAAAATGTCCATTGTTTTCTCAAAGCATTGATATTAAACACACTCAACTCATGACCAGACAGTTCTGTAAACAACTGAAAATTAATGATTCATTGTAGCTGTTTTTACACTCTGATTTAAGGTCTTAGCACCACTTAATATTATCACCTAAAATACTAAGACAGATGATATCACTGCCTTGCTCCAAATTTTCCTGTGGCTTCTTACTACAAGTAGAATAATATCAAAATTCCTTGACTCAGTCCACAGGCCCTAAATGATTTTGTTTTTAATCTATGTTTTTATGACATCATGCCCTACCACTCAGCCCATAATTTATTATCCCTTAGCTATAATGGCTATTTTTCTGTTCCTTTAATGCATCAAATTCATTCCCCCCTCAAGGCTTTTCACTTGCCATCCCCTCCCTTGAATTTTTTTCCCTTAGATCTTTGCTCAGATAATTTGCTCTCCTCATTCAAGACTCAGTGCAAATTTTATTTCTTAAGAGCAGTCTTTTCTGACTATCCCTTCAGATCACTCACTATCCCATTTCTGCTTTATTTTCTTCATAACTTCTTATTACCTGGAATTATTTATTCAATTGTTTACTTGATTATTATCTTACTTCCCTAGCAGTATATAAGCTCTTAAAGGCATGACTTTAAGTGGAAAACGAAATGCACCATGTAGAACACATAGTAGGTACTCAATAAATGTATGCAAAATTAATGAATTAGTTAAGTAACTAAAGGCCTGGCCTTCTCAGTCTTGACCTAGGAATTTTTGCCTGTAAGATAGAGAGGTTGGATCATCCCTAAGGTCTTTTCCAACTCAAAAATTTTATACTTCCCGTTTGTATAACTCAGTTTTTAGATGAAATTTGAACAGGGGAAAAAAGCTGTCAATAACAATGTGGGGACAAATAAATACTCTATATAACTGTTTCATGTTGGAAAAAAATCTGTTGTAGTGATTTTCAGATATGTAAGAATGTAGGAAGAGTTTAGGAAGAGGAAAGATGGTGCAACTTAAAGTGAAAAAAATCATTAGGCACTCTTTTTGACTATCTATACCCAAGTATCTTTAAAATTTTTTCCCTTTTCATTGAGCTATATGTAATGGACAACATTGTGTAAGTTTAAGGTGTACTGTGTGATGATTTGATACATACCCAAGTATCTTGAGTAAATATAATATATATATTTTTTCTGTTGAACTGAGAAGGCCAGAGCAAAGCAAAGGGGAGCCTTCCCCTCGATGGCACCAGAGTACCAATGTTTTCATCACAGTAATGTAACATAGACTCTGGAGCCACCCTGCCCAGGATGAAAGCTCAGCTCTGCCTCTTAATATCTGTGAATCCTTATGGAAGTTACCTCACCTCCTCTGCTCCAGACTGCACCTCTGTGAAATGAGGACACACGCAGGTGGCACTTACGTCATAGGAGTGCTGTGAGGATTAAACGGGAAAATGTTTGGAAGGGGCTTAGCACAGTGCCTGGTGTAACAGAGCACACAACGAGTATTAGCTATGGTCAGTAAGAATGATCAGGGAAATAGCAGTGGATGTCAAAGCCAAAGAATGGCAAGGAAAAGTTGGTGAGTATATTGGGGTGAGGAGTCAGAAGGGAGGCTTGGAAGAGTTCAGGACATTTTTGACAAGCACGAGGCTACACTGCCAGATGCCATATTATTGGAGATCGGCAAGACAGATGCGGCTGCTTGAACAAGCAGCCCCTGGGTGTACATATTTATACCATAGGAAATATTTCTTAAAAAACAATTTTACCAATAATTCCAGGAAATTTCAAATGCAGTCAAAGTACACTTTCCTATATCTTGAAGGTATCACTGTGGGATTCATACCAAAACTCTGTATTTAGGCTGTTAAAGTGTACAGGGCTAGAGTCAAAAAGAGATGCACAGTTTAAAATAATTCATGTTAGGTAGATAAATCACATTCTGAAACTTCAATGCCTCATTGAAGTGGCTGGTATGAAGTTTCAAGGATAATCTAATCAGAATACAGGATACCCTCATGAATGTGTGCTTCACTTTTTGAAAATCTGAGAATATTTAGACAGAAACTGAGATTTTGCCCTTTCTATGGAAAAATAAAAGTATGGCCAAGAACATCAGTATTATAAGCGAGATTGTATCAGGAGCATATAAAGTACTTAAAAGAATAAACAGTTGATACATTCTTTTATGTACAATTGGTAAGCGAGTATAGTTAGTCCATCACACAATATTACTTAGTGGCTTGACTTAATAAGTTAAATCAACAGCACTCCGAATGTGCCTGGCTTTATCTGAGACACTGGGATTCAGAAATGAGCAAGACAGACCTGGTCCATCCCTTCATGGGGCTTACATTCTAGCAAGAAGATAAATAATACTTTACATTAACAGGATTATATTATTTGAGGAATACAGGGTGCTTTGGGAATATTCTAGAAATATCTCATTCTAGTCTAGGATATGAGGAGAGATCTTCTGGAGAAAAACATTAAGCTGAGACCTGAAGCACCTGGGAAGACTCGGATGCCTTACTTGGTTGACTGTCTTTCTGACGAATAGAGCAAATCTGTCAACGGTTTCTATCAACTCTTTCCCAATCTAATTTGCATCTCTCTACATACCTGAAAGTAAGACAATTGTCTTTCCTAAAAATATCCTGATTCCGAATCTTCACAAATTCAGGCAAAGCATTGCTGTAATTTTTTTAAATGGCTTCTGTTCTAAACTTGATACATTCAGTAGGTAATTCCTGCTGCCTCCTTTGCATGTGGATTGCTCTTCCACGTGCAGTCCAAATCCTTTACCATTTTCATGTTTTTCTAGATAACATTGGCTGTGGTATCACATTACTACTATATGATGGCACTGTAGGTTAAGTGGGACTTCACAAAACCTCTAATGTCTCACCAATGAAAAGTCACCACATTTTCCATGTCATTTCCTGGACTCATAGGGCGTTGTATAAGGGGAGTGGTGTTGGAAAGCATTCTCTGGCATAGTTATATATATATGTATATATGTAAATTTATGTATTATATGTATATATTCATATATATATGCATGCATATATAATTTCAGGTCACTTCACTAAGCCCGATCTGTGGACCCCTTCCTGCACAGTAGCCACTAGCCACATGTGCCTGTTGAGCACTTGGACTGCGGCTAGTCCTAACTGAGATGTGTTGTGAGTATAAAACACACACCGGATTTCAAATCATAGTATAAAAAAGAGGAATGTGAAATAGCTCACTGATTTCTTTGGTAATGATTATATGTCGAAAATATTTCGGTTTATTGGATTAGATAAATATATTATTAAATTAATTTGGCCATGTCTTTTACTTTTTAAGATGTGGCTACTTGAAAATTTACTATGGCATAGGTGGCTAGCATGGCTCACGCTGTATTTCTATTGGCTAGTGCTGCCCTAGACCTCTTTATTTTGTGTATGTTGGCAAAATCTGAGGCTAGTCAGAAGGCTTAGCTAATGTGTTATGGCTGTTAGTGAACATGAGGAGTCCTCACTGCTGTTCAGGGCTTGTTTGACTTTTTTTTTATTGTTGATACACAATCTAGTATTAGTTTCAAGTGTACAACAGTGGTTCAACAGTTACCCATATTATTAAATCCTTACCCCAACTAGTGCAGTTACTATCTGTCAGTGTAGGAAGATGCTACAGAATCATTGGCAATATTCTCCATGCTGTACTACCATCCCTGTGACCAACTTATATTATGATTGAGAATTTTTGTGCCCCTTTATCCCCCGTACCCTTCCCTCCCACCCACTCCAACCCCTCCCCCATGGTAACCACCAGTCACTTCTCAGTGTGTATGAGTCTACTGCTGTTCTGTTCATTTTGTTTTGCTTTGTTTTTATATTCCACAAATAAGTGAAATCATATTTTGTCTTTCTCTGCTTATTTCACTTAGCGTAGTAATTAATTAATTGCTTATTTCACTTAGCATAATACCCTCTAGGTCCATCCATGTTGTTGCAAATGGCAGGATTTCTTTTTTTAATGGCTGAATAATAATCTGTTGAGTTTATATGTACCACATCTTCTTTATTCATTAATCTGTTGTTGGACACTTAGGTTGCTCCCATATCCTAGCTATTGTAAATAGTGCAGCAGTAAACATAGTGATGCATATGTCTTTTCAGATCAGGAATTTTATGTTTTTTTCTGGTTAAATTCCCAGAAGTGGAATTACTGGTTCGAATGGTAGAAATTTTTAGTTTTTTGAGGAACCTCCATACTGCTTTCCACAGTGGCTGCACCAATTGATGGGGAATGTTTGACTTTTAAATAGAATCAGTTACTGACATGGATCAATGTCTGTGGATGCAATGGAGGCTTTGTTGGGATGAGGGGAGGGACTGGAGGAAGAAAGTTGATCATATGCTGTTCAAGTGCTACCTAATGATACGAGGAAATTCCTAACAATGTCATGTTTATGATATCGGGACCATTGTTCCCAAGGAGTTTGTACTGCTTAGTTTGCCTCTGGAATATCAATGCAAGCCCAAAGAAAGAAATGTAATAGTTCATCAGAAGAAATTCAACCTGAAGAAACAGAAGCTGAGCCTCCTTATAAACAAAGTTGCTATATACTCACATTTACTATCACCAAAAGTAAAGAAAGAAAATCCTGTCAAAAATACTTTGCAATTCTGTGGAGCATTTCATCCTAAAAGTACTTTAGTAACATTAATTCATTCATCAGAATTTGTAAAATGTTGCATAGTGAGTGCTACAATCCCATTTATGGATTAGGGTAGAGTCAGTGACGGTCAAAGACTTGCCAGTTATGTAGTGTTTTGGAGAGCTCACCTGTCAGCGTGGAAGAAGTGAAATGTAAAGCCAAAAGGCAGTTTTGAGACGGGATTAAAAAGGATGTGGCAGAATAGCGCATTCCCACTTTCTCCATTCCCTTGACTAACAGAATTGAACAATTGTATGAGAATTTTGTAGATGGCTGTTGATTTAATGTACCTAGTGGGCTTAACATTTAAAGCATGTAAGATGCACAGACATGAATGTATTCAGTTTGTTTTTGTAATGGTCTTTTTTGGGATCTAGTTTGTTTAGAGTAGGGATTACTTGTTTGTCACACACAGTCATTTCTTTATCCCACAAGCATTTACTGAACACTCATTATTGCCAGGGTGAATTGGACATCATTCCTGACCTCGGGAAACTTATAGTCTGGTAGGGAGAGGCAGGCAGGTGAAAAATACCAGAAAGTGTTTCAGGTGCTCTGATGAGAGGAGTACATCCAAGATAATGATAGTATCCAAGACTTATGTAGCACTTCCTATGTACCAAGCACTATTCTAAGTGCTTTTATGTATAATAACTTATTTAACCTTCAGGAGAATCTTATAGATAAGGAATTATTTGTAGTCCCACTTTACAAAATACCACAAATGGGCAAAAAGAGATTCAGTGATTTGCCCAATGTCACAGTGAGGGATTCAAACCCAGGGAACCTGTGCTCTTCACCATTGCCACCTGAGGGGACAGAAAATGCTTGCTAGGGAAAATGAGCTGAGTCTGGTAAAAGGAGAAGCTGTTTGCTAAGCTGGCATGAAGGGGGCATTCTTATTATAATGATCATATGAGCAAAGACCTGGCAAAATGCAGCACTTACCTCAAAAGAAGAAGGTTCAGAAGAAAGGAGAGGGGAAGGTGGAAAGAGGAGGGAATAGAGTAGGCCAACTAGAGCTACAGGGAAGGAGGCTGGAAAAGAGGAAACTTGAAACTTGACAAAGTGAGTTTAGTAGAATGTCTCAGGATTCATTTACCAAAGCTCCTGCATTCCCCTTTAACAGAGACAGCTGAAAATTTAACTGCATTTAAGCCACTGGTTATGTGACCCTGGGAAAATCAGTCTAATTCTCTGGGCCTCAGTTTTCTCATCAGCAAAATCAAAGGCCAAGCCAAAAGGGTCTTTGCATTCCCCTCCAGCACTAGTCTCATGATTTCTGTGAGTTCTAATGTGCAAAGAAGAAGCCAATTTTAAACTGATAAGTGATTTCCATTTCAGAAAGATGACACTATTTTATATAATAATACCATGGTAAATTTTAAGAAAAGGCATCTTAAGTTTTAAAATCCAACATTTGCTCTAGACAGTTCCATTTGGAGAATGTTACCATGTTCCCTGTGGGAGTAAATGCCCTTCAATCCCTCTTCTATGTTTAACACAACTGCCTCTCCATTGGTTCTGATGTTCTCTTGTTTCTTACTTGGAGGTGACCTCTTTTCCTACCCATTGTTCTTTGGCATCTCCTCTGGCAACTAAGTCTTCTGTGAGTCTAAGTTCCCCTGAATTTTCTTAATTGTTTCCATTGTTTTAACTACTATATTTACATAAATATCTTCCAATTAAGTGCTCGGTGCAGCTGCTATAAGTGATAAGGAGCTGCTGTGCCCGGAGACAGTTCAAGGCTGTGTGTTAAAGGAAACTTAATATTCCTTCAAGGTTGTGTATTAAAGGGAATGTAACAGTTTCCATTGTCTTAACTACTATCTTTACATAAATATCTTCAAATTAAGTGCTCTAGTTTTGTATCTCTAGTGGATACCATCCCATCTAAAAATGACACAGCTAAAAAATGACTCTGCATCAAAAGTTCTCTAAGGCCTTTCCTCCTTAATATTAATAAACCACATTATTTTCTTCTTCCATTCTCAGTACAGAAAGGTCAGAAAGTACAGACAAGCAAAAGAATATAATCACCCCCATAATCCTATACACCAATGGATAATCACTATTACTGTAGTTTTCTAAATTATCTTCTCTGTATGTGTGTGTATTGTGGGGCTCCTACATATTGTTTTGTAACCTGTCATGAACATATTTTCATTTCAACACATGAAATCATACACTGTTTTGAAAGACTGTGGATTATTCAATTATATACTCATATAATATGGTTAACCAAATTCTTGACATTGGGAATTTATTTCTAACTTATGGACATGAGAAACAGTACTTATATGAATTCCCATTGCTTGTATCATGCATGTCACTTATCACACACAGCTGGTATAATGGTTATGTAAGCTTTGATATATCTCCCCCAAATGTTTTTATACTTTTTGAGACCACGTCTTATATTTCTTTGTGTCCCTCATAGAGTTTAGCATTGGCTTTGCATATGGGAGACATTCAATAAATACTTGTTGAATGAATGGAGAGATGAGTGCGTGACAGGGGGAGTGATACATTTATTGACAAAAAGAGGGGCACTGGTTTGGGGAAGAGAGAAGATGAGTTTGACTTTAAACATGTTAGTTTGAGGTGACGAGTAGTCTCAGTTTTTAAAAAATATTTTTTAACAAGTGGAACACTTTAGTCAGTTGCCTGTCAATTTTATTTCAGTAGACTCAAGGTAAAGGACAATTCCAGAGACCTTTAGTGTTAGGTGGCATTCCAGAGTCCTTACTACAGCAGCTTGGTTACTTATAGTGAGAATGGTACTCTCTTTGCTCAATTTGATTAAGAGCTGGCATTTGGGGGCTCTGTCCTTTCCCATATTGAGATATAATTGACATACAATGAACTGCACATATTTAAAGTGTTCTCTATTTCGTTGTCTTAACTTCACAGCTTTGTGGGAAACTATGTGTAGGGTGAATGTAGAGGTCAGTGACCTCCTTTCTCTAATTTCTGGATGCCCCTGTTATATAATCCATTAATCATGGTGTTATTGGCTCTGCAACAAGAACCATGAATAATTTGTGTAGCAACAGGATGCATCAGGAAGCCCTTTGGTGGAAACTTAAAAATTGGCACTCTTTATCTAATATGTCTGACTTTTCCTTGGTATCCTCCATTATAAATGCCAGACAATTTAGTTAGAACTCTTGGTTAGAAGTAACAAAACCTTCTTGGAGCTAACTGAAAGCTCCAATAGTGACCTAAAGTCATGAACACTGTTTTACCAAATTCTTAATAGCTAGGCGAAGACTTTCCCTATCTAGTCTAGATTCCACCCAGGCCAGGTATTAGTTAATGATCAGGAAGTGAGTAGCTGAAATAAAAGAACCAGTCAGGGACCCTCCGATGGACAGTGGGACTGAGTTTTAGAGATCCTAGCTTCAGTTTGGTTGGTCTCTTGAATAGAGGAGACATAACCTAAGGCTTTGTGGCCAGTCAAGTGCTACCAGGCAGCCAGGAAAGCACAAAATGCCCATCTGTAATAAGACAGAAGAAGGAAGTAGATTCTCTGATAATATACAGAAACAAGACATGGAGATAGTCCTGCCAGCATTCTGGTCTCTGATTTCATTGCATTCCTGAGCCTTGACTGTCTCTGTTTTTGTGTTCTTATCCACAGAGAGGGAATAAAATAGAGACGCTGCAGTTTGTCAAGACCCACGACTGATTTTTTAACAGCTTTATTGAGATATAACTGACATTCAATGCACTACACATAGTAATATCGCACACTTTAATAGTGAGATATAACTGACATTCAATGCACTGCACACAGGAATAGTGCACAAATACTGACATCCATATACACTTGTAAATCCTTTACTGAAAAAGTGAAAATGAATATAACCACCAACCCTAAAAGTTTCCTTGTACCCCTTTGTCATTCCCACTTTTTCTCACTCCCTCTTCTCATCCCCAGTGATCTGTTTTCAATCACTCTAGACTCATTTTCCTTTTCTAGATTCTTATGTAAGTGGAATCATACAGTATATACCCATTTGCATGGCATCGTTCACTTAGAATAGTAATTTTGAGATTCATCCAGGTTGTTAAGTGTATCATGTTGGTGGGGAGACAAACAACAGTTAGGCGCCATGTCTTGTACAAGCCTGGCAGTGAGGACTCTCTATTGCAGAGAATCTATTCTGAGACTTTGATGCATACAGCCTGGCCTGCTTGGTCTCTCCCCTTGAATACATCACAGGCAAATGTCACATGTCTGAAATGGAACTCCTGATGCAACTCTTCCCTGCCAACAACAAAAAATAAAAACTTGTCTAAAACCTCGTTGCTCCAGTCTTTCCCAAGTTAGTAAATGACATCATCTTTCATCTTCTTGAATGGGTCTTCCTAGTTGCTGGGCCCTTCTCAATTTCGCTCTAATGCATCTGCCTTTTTTTTCTGAATCTATTGCCACCACCCTGTTCTAAGCTGCATCGTCACTTGTCTACCTACCACAGCCTTCTTACCAGCCTCTCTGCTTTTGCTTTTGCCCACGTCCAAATTGGAGAAGCCATAGTGATTCTAAAACACACATTGCCTCTTATTACTCTCATGCTTAAAACCCATCAATGGTATCTCTTGCATGTAAAGTAAATTGCAAACACTTTACCATGGCCTGCAATTCCCTGCAGGGTCTAGCCTTTGCCAGTATCTGTAACTTTGTCACATTCTCCTCCCTTACTACTCCCTGGCCTCCTTCCACTCTTCAAATGCACCAAGCTCTTTCCCCTTTCAGGGCCTTTTCCCTTGATAATCTTTTTGTATGATTGGAGAGACAAAGGAGAGAGGCTTGCAGTTAGAGGGCTAAGAAGGGGAAAATTAAAAGGGAGATATGCATGTTGTTGAAGACAGAGAAGTCAGTTGAGGCAGAGAAATTGAGGACCCTTTTTGGTAGTGGGGGTTTCTGTGGGTGCATAGTTCTCTGTGGGGTTGGGACACAGGCTGGAGCATCTAGGTAAAGAGAGAAGAACATTCTATAGCTTTATTTTTAGAACCTGTGCTACCAGAATGCCCAGGAAATGTTTGATTCCTAAACTTCCATATCTGAGCTCCTGTTAACTTCATAGGAGCTGTGTTGAGAAGTCAGCTCTAAAAAGTTTTGACAGAAGAGAGCAGGGTTAGAATCTTCTCAAAGTTCTCTGCCCCTGCCCCCACCCCCACAAAGTAGTGTTAGTCTAGTTTATGGCTAGGGTCATCCTTGAAATTTGAAAATCTGTACAGATCCTTTAGATCCTTTTTCCTCCTTCTGACTCTTCAAGTTCAGTCTTGACCTCTCCTTGAAGCCCAGTTAAGAGATCACTTATTCTAGAACTCCTTTTCTGACTAAGGAGATGGGAGCATGTTGGTTTCTCTTCAGTTAGCAAGTGTGTATTTACTTCTGTATTGAAACCCCCACCCTCACCACCACCCCACCATATATACGTATTTTTTTTCTGGCTACTTGTCTAGATGAGTTTGTGAGCCCCAAGGGAGCAGAAACCTTTTTCCTTATTCTGTTCCTTGTTCTACTCTATGGAGTGAGTAAAGGGCTAAGCAGACACC
The DNA here is from genome assembly GCA_032199065.1 of Smutsia gigantea. Classification (NCBI taxonomy): domain Eukaryota; kingdom Metazoa; phylum Chordata; class Mammalia; order Pholidota; family Manidae; genus Smutsia; species Smutsia gigantea. The sequence continues at coordinate 7,235 of JAVSCE010022325.1, read as the reverse complement.
CTGTGGGCTCTCCATAAATTCCGGTTCCACTCAATAATGGACCAGTTGGGTGTTTTGAAGAAACACACATTGAGCAGAGAGGCAAAAATACTTTTTAATTTGCTCTTTTATCAGAGTTAATGCAACTGAAATCCTTTGGTTTCACATTAGGCACACAGCACACTCACAAATGCTTCTTGAGTGAGCAGGCATCAGCCATGGCTTGGTGCTCTTTGTGGCGGGGTGTGTGTGTGTGTGTCTACATGTTGTCCACATCTGCTCACATGGTCTCGGTGAATTTTTATAAATATATAATTAACCTGGTGCTGTCAAACCTTTAGGGAGTGTGGTAGGCAGAACTCTAAGATGACTGCCAAGATTCTTGCCCTCTGGCGTACATGCCCTAATATTCCCCTCTCCTTTAGTGTAGTTGAGCCCTGTGCACATGCTGGGAGATAACTCTGATGATTAGGCTACAGTATATGAGAAAAGTGAAGAGATTTTGAAAGTGTAATTAAAATCGCTTCCAGAAGAGAGTGAAGTTCTGCTGACCTTGACAAAGCATGCAACATGTTGTAAACTGCCATGGAGTGGGGCAAGCTCTAGAGCCTGTAGATGCTCAGAGTCTCAAACCTACCACCATGAATTGAATTCAGGCAACCTAAGTAAGCCTGGAAGAGGGTTCTGAGTTCCACATGTGAACGCAGCCCTGTGGACACCTTGATTGAAGTCTTGTGAGACCCTTAGTAGCACACCCAGCTCAGACATGCCTGGACTCGTGACCCTCGGAAACTGAGAAATGTGTGTGGTTTTAGGCCGGCCACCAGGTTTGTGGCAATTTGTTACATAGCAATTAACAATAACTAATACAGAGGATCCTTGAGCTGGCATCTAAAACATTTGCCACTATATTAGTTTGTTGGAGCTGCCATAACAAAGAACCATAGACTGGATGGCTAAAACAACCGTAAACAAGAAACAGAAATTAATTTTCTCAGAGTTCTCATAGAGGCTGTGTCCAGGATGCGACACCACCAGGTTTGGTTTCTTCTGAGGCCTCTCTTCTTGGCTTGCAGGCAGCCACCTTCTTGCCGTGTCCTCACATGGTCTTTCTGCTGCATGAATGCATGTATGTATCCTAATTTGCTCTTCTTATGAGGACAACTGTCATGTTGGATTCAGGGCCATCCTAAAGACCTCACTTTAATTTAATTATCTCTTTAAAGAATTTATCTACAAGTAACATTACATTCTGAGGCACTAGGGATTCAGATTTCAGCATATGAGTTTTGAGGTGAGGGGACACAATTCAGCCCATAACAGCCATCATGCTTTGCTGTAGTCTTCTCACCATTGATATTTTCGACTTGTTTTCTTATTCCCTGAACCTTTGTTACCGCTCCCTATTCTTCAGATTTTTACTATACTATTGTATTCCAAGTGCTTTTCCTAGTTCTTGACATTTTTGGCTGTAGGTTAACATGTAAAATCCTTCATAATTACAACCTTAGTTTCTAGTGGCAAGTCTGATATTAATAAAAACATCAGCTTACATTTGTATTTATTTTTTTTTACAAGTTTATGAGATATTTTCACCTCCCTTATTTTATTTGAAGCCCAGAACAATGCTGTGAGGCAGGTCAGTCAATATCATTATTATTCCCATTCTGAATTCAGGAAAACACAGTCAGAGAGGTGATGGGGCTAACAGTGTCATATAGCACGCTATCTTCTGACTCCAAGTCAGCGTGCTCTGTCCACTAGAGTAACTATCCAAAGCATCCTAACCCAAACAGCAACTAATTCCTACTGGATAAGCATATTTGTAATATCTTATTCCTATCTGATTGTTCAAATGCAGATTCTATAATTGCCACCACCCTTTCTATGTACTGTGAGGGGTTTTCTCATTGTCTGAATAAGAGCTCCTAGGGCCACACTCCTATTTACCCCATTTTTCTGTCATTTTTGTTTTAGAACTTACTGTAGAACAACCCCACCTGAACCTTTCTGTGGCAGGCATGAAGCAATGGCTTGGATGTGTATCAACTCAGTTTGTATTTGCTTATTTATTTTTAACCTACAGGCCAGATTTTTAATACATTCTGAAATTGATTGCTTTAAACCTATCTCCTCAATGAGACTGTAAACTTCTGTGACAGGTGCTTTCCAACTAATAGGCATTTTGTGTGTACTGTAGGTATATATATACTATTTATTGCATAAGTATGGTGGAGAAGCCAATGAATGCATTCCAGTTTTAACAAAGATGAACTGTGTCCAATATACTGACAGGTAAAAGATAATGCAAATTCCATTGCATTTGGAGTTCTTATTTTTTCACCAGTGTGATAAAGCCTAACCACGCGGTCCTATCTTTAGTTCTAGCAAGTTTTTGAGCAGCTGATTATTTTCAAAGTTACCTAAAACCGACTACTAAAATTTCAGTGTATGGAATTTGAAATACCAAGTCAGCAGTGTTGAGATCTCAGATCCCTGATGGGTTTACTGGTAGGCAAAGGGAGAAACATTAGGAAATGTAAAGGACTACAGTCTTCACACTCACGCCATCACCTTCTTAAAAAGAGGGGAAAAAACCTGAGTAAACTGGCTGCTAGCAGTAAGCTCCCATTATTTTTCTAAGGAGGAGTCTGGAATTAGAAGTAGAAAAGGGGAAGGAAGAAGTATTGGAAGGTGGCCCCAGGTCATAAGCGTCAAGAAGGCAAAGAATGAATTGAGACCTGCTAGGGGAAAAACAGGCTTGACTGGGGTTTTTGTTAGGGGCCAGTCTGACTGAACTGGGAGGAGAGAGTCAAGATTCTGAGGTAGAATAGCAGTTCCTTCAGAGCTGGGAAGCGGGAGAGCACAGTGGTTAAGAGCTTGGGATCCTGGGTCCTGCTTTGCCCCTTACTAATTGTGTAACCTTGGGCAATTTGTTTGACCTTTAAGCCCTAGTTTTGTCGCTTGTAAAATGCAGACAGTGTAGACCTCGTGGACTAGCTGTGAGAGTTAAGTGAGTTAACAGTCAGCCCTCGGTTCGGCATAAACGCTCAGTAAAATGTTAAACTGCGGTATGTGTTGTTACTCTTCCTCTTTCTTAATCCTTTTACTCCCGTGGGGAGGGGGAGAGATGAAGCGCTCATGGCACCAGAAGAGTGATGAACAGTGGTGTGAGCGCCGGGGTCAAGCTTATTCTGAGGCGCGTGCCGCTGCGAGGTGAAGCGGCCCCGTTTCCAGAGCACAGCCTGTGCCCAAGCCCTCCGTGGGCACAAGGGGTCGAGACAACCGCTGGCAGGAGGCACAAGCGGGCCTCCTCTTGGAGTGGCAAACCTGGGGAGGGCGCGCTGCCGTCCCCGGATACTTGGCAGTTTTCACCTCTACGGTCTCCGGGATATTAGAGACCATGTGTGCTCTAACTAGAGCGTCCCGGTTTCGGAGGCTTGAGAGCCACTCGGCGGTCACCTCCACTCCCAGCCCATGCTGGCCGCACGTCGACTACGGAGGAGGAGTTCTGCTCGGACCCTACACACCGACCTAGCCCCAGCTCCCGCCGCCTCCCGCGCAGGCGCCGCCGGGGCCACCCCCGTCGCCATGTTTCCCCCGCCCCCGCGCTCCCTCCCCCCACCCCTCCCCTCCTCAGCTGGGCTCCCGCCCCCTCCCTTTCCCCCCACCCCCTGGTGAGGTCAGGCGGAGGCTCTGCCGCGGCGGCCGCGGCGGCTCAGCTCCTACTCCAGGGAAGCCTGGAACGCCGACTTTTGGAAATAAGTGAAGCGGCGTTCGGGTTAGGGTCCGTGCTCGCCGCCTGCGCGAGAACTGCGCGAAGTGACCAGGGAGAGCAGGGCGTGCGGAGGTGTGGGGCTGGTGCCTCTCGGCAGGAGGGAGCGCCGGCTGCGCCGCGCCACTCGCTCTTTGGCCCTCGGAGCGCAGCAGCGGGCTGACGGGCGGCGGGACGCGGGGACGCCGCCAACAAGGTGAGGCAGGGTCCTGAAGTCGCAGGGGCTCCTTCAGCCGCCTCGCCGCCTCCGGGGACCTGGCGCGGCGAGGCGGTGCGCGGTAAGGAGTTGCGATCTGCACCAGGGGCAGAGAGACAGGGAACCAGCTTCGCTCTTTGCCACCCCTTTTTTCGCGTGCACCTTTTCATGCCTACCTCACCGCTGCACCTTTTCATGCCTACCTCCCGGACTCGCAGGCTCCGCCAGACCCCTGGTTTCTTTTAGGACCCCAGAACCCAGTTTTCCTTGGCTTCTTTGTTATCCCTCCGAGATATTCGCGTGCGGGCTTCGCAGTCTCTGCCTTGGGTCTGGGTTCCTTCTACCCGCCTCGGCCCCACAGTCTTTTGCCCTCCAGCAGTTTCTGCTTGGTGCCTCCCAACTCTTCCCTTCCTCACAGTGTAACTTGGGAGGCTTCGCTGCTGGCTCCCAAGTCAGGAGCACACTTCTTTTCCTCGAAGCTTTGCTTTTAACTCCGCTGTGAACGTCTTTCTCTCTGAATGGCTTGGCTTCTTTGGTGTAATCACAGTTGGCTAATGATATTCTTGGAAGCTCACCGTAGCCTACGGTTTACTGAAAGTGATGGGAACGATCCTCTAGAATGTACCAGCTAACGAACTTAAAAGTTTCTTTCTACGTTTCAGTAACTTTATCCAAGAACCACAGCCACTTAAAATGTGTGTATGTATGTTTGTATGTAATCCTAGCACATGACCCTAAATCTGATTCTACCCCTCATGCTGAGCAGGCCTGAGAGAGAGAGTGGTTGGGACCTTTGATGTCTGGCTCCATTTCTCCCATCTGCCAGCTCGGATGTTCATCGTTTAAATGTAGTCAGAGGACCCAAGCGGTTTGGGATAAAGTTACCCAAGTTAGTATAGGCTGGTTACCAAGCACATTGAATGGGCACTGAGAGACTGGGGTTTAAAACTGCCTCTGTTGGGAGGGAACCTGCCTTTTTTTTTTTTTTTAAAGAAACCACAGTTTCTTATTGTACACCTCATATTTGTAAACCCTCAAGAAGCAGCACTGAAAAACTACGTAGTTAAAAAAGAGGCTACTTTTCCGTCGACTGAAAATTTAGTTTGCTAACGGTGATTTCACACAGCACCAGTTACTCTGCGATATCACCTTCTCCCCACGCTGTTACCCTGTTACCTCCCAGACTGAGGTTCGCTTACTCACATGCTGTAGTGTGTGAAGAAAATTGAAGCTGAAGGTGAAGGCAGATACAGTGAACTAGCACATGCTGATATTGCCGCCGTTTTTGGAAATGGGGTATATACATCTAGTGCTCAAATTTTAAAACTGAGAAAAATGAAATAAGTGATGACGTCATTTTACATTTAAAAATATTTGCGCCCTTCATCCAAGTTCCTATTAATATCCTTATATGTAACAGTGATACAGTTGTTTGATACATTACCAAGTGTTGCCATTAACCTAGTGGGCACTAATTGGCAGTGATCTCAGAAGAAAGCAAGTCGTGAATGAAGATAGCTAAATCTCACTGTCTTGGTAGCACTTCTTTGGCAGTGAGACAACGAATGTAGTTTCTGCTGCAACATCAAGTAATGTATGTCAAAAACAGATAAATAAGAGCCTTAATTTCCCAAGGTTTTGAAATCTGTATTGTTCCAAGCACATTTTGAAGTGTGGTGGGACTATATAGAGTTTTAAGCTGGTGTTCTGAAGAAGGTGATTTTTACAAGAGCAGGAAAGACTATTTGATTATCAATTTAGTTAGATGGTTCACAGATGATTTGTAGTTTCTCCCATTCATTTGGTAAATTCTTGACTTCACTTGGGTTATATTAAAAAATAGGATATAGTAGGGAAAGGGGATTTGTACTAATTGGGTCACCCTTCCATACCTGTAATTTCCTTGGCAACCCATTCTGGAAAAATATACAAACTTGCAAACTGTTCAAGGAAAAGAGTTGTATCATTGCTTTATTTTTATTTTGTGATTACTATTGATACTATGTCTAACCTAAAATTGCCACTAATGTGAACTATTTATGTTTAGCCAGAAAAAAAATAAAGGGGGACGTGAGCCCTTCATAGCATGTTGCTGTGAATCTTTTCAATATGTCTCAAATATGTTCTTGATAACCCACCTGTACACCTAGAGGCTATCAGACTGGACATTTCTGATAATACTCAACATAGTTGCAGTATGCTATTCTTTTTCATTTTCTTCACATTTTAAATTCCTTTTCTTCATGTAACTTGACTTACAGTAATGAAATGAGATTAACCAATTTTCAAATTTTCAAATTGTTTGATTTCGTTGATTTTATTGACATTTAATAAATAATTACAACTTCCTCAAAGTATTTTTCCTTTAATCCATTAGTTGAAACTGACCTATTTTTATTGGTGCGAAATAGCACAACAACTTTGCAGGTATTTTCAGGTTTCAGAAACTATAGAAAGAGTGTGGAAAAATGAACAGCCCTATAGAAAACATCTCAAAATTAGGCAAAAAAAAGGTTTTTTCAAGTTACTGACATTCATAGCAATCAAATATTTTGTTCATTCATTTAGTGATTTATTTGTCAAAATCAGTTGAGCACCTTGCATATGCCTGGGCCCTATATTAGGCACAAAATCCTGTATTATTGCAAAGCATGATCCTTGTTCTTGTGGAGTCTCACAGAGGCTAGCTATATTCCACCGAAGGATATAGCCAATAAGTAGGTAAGCGAGGAAGATCCTTCTAGATTGTAGTAAAGACAATGAAGGAAATAAGTAGCCAAAAGTGATATAGAGAACTAGGAAAGGCCTTTTTATTAGCAAGGGTGGTCAGGAAAGGCATCTCAGCATTGAAGGTGACCTTTGAGCAGAGACCTGAAGGAGAAGACAGTGATCCTGGCTTGTGAAGAGCAGAGAGATGCGTAAGAACTGAGGCCTGGAGGCAGAAAAACAGACTTGGAGTGTTTGAGGAGCAGAAAGCAACCCAGGATGGCTGCAGCCTAGTGAGCTGGGTTGGGGGAGTGGTTAAAGGTGCTCCAGAGCCTAGAGGGACTCATAGTAATTGGGCGTCTGGAGATTCTGAGAAAGAATTTGAGTTTGATCTCAGAACAGGGGTAAGCCATTGAAGAGTCTTTGTTAACTACTTTTCTGGGGAAGGTCACTGGCTGAAAAAAAATTAATGGGAATATATTAAAAAATTGTTTTCCAGAGGATAGAGTAGCTATTCATTAATTACATTAATATCTGGGAATAAAAAGCTTTACTACATATGCTGAATAAATATGTACA
>JAVSCE010022324.1:0-130986 GCA_032199065.1 Smutsia gigantea | reverse complement strand
GAAACACTCAGGAAATTTAAATAAAGAAACTGACAAATTTAAGTAGATAATACTTAAAAGCTTCTGTGTGATGAAAGTATAACTGAGGTTAAAAGACATCAATGAGCAGTGCAAAATACTTGAAACAAAAATAAAGGCTTAATGCTTAAAAGGTTTAAATTTGTTAGAAGAAAGATGGCCTCATCAAAAAAAAAAAAACAGCCAAGAATATGGGTTACATACCTCTCTGCAGAAGACATACAAAGGATGAATAAAAATATGAAAGATGTTCACATTCCCTGATAGCAAAATGCAAAATGAATGAAGGCACTATCCTTTACCCATGAGATTAGACAATTTGCACAGGGCAATGGTACATGGTCAGCAGTGTTACAGCGAGGGGCATGGGGCTCCTCATAACCACTGGCATCCTTGGAAGCTGGTGGCGCTCTAGGGGGTAACGGCCATCACACTGTAAAACACCGGTATTGTTCCAGCAGTTCAACTTTGGGGGTTCTAACACATGTCATGAAGATTTAGGCACAAGGAATATTCTTTCCATGGCAATGTTGCCAATAAAATGGGAAAACTGTAAACAACCTGAATACCTATCATTCAGGAAAAGAGTGAATAAACTCATCCATGCTGCATAAGGTGCATTCCAAAAAAAGAATGCAATGCATGTACTTGACATTTGGAACTATCTCTAAGCTATATGGTTTGTGTGGGAAGTCAAAAGAAGCAGCCCTCAACCCCCAGCCTTCCAATTTATCTATGCTTATAACTTGGCAGCAAAGCGGGCCCAAAAAACACACACAACAATGCCAACACGATTATCTCTGAGGAACGTGATTTGGAAGAGGGTCATGGCAGGATGGGTGGGCACTTGGGTTCTCATTTCATTCATTATAGTTAGTATTATTTTTGTGTTTTATAAATAGGGCATCTTAATATTGTGATCTGCCAAGTAAAAAAAGAAAAAATCCCAAAATGAATATACTTAATAAAGGTGCCTACTATGTACCATCTTTCCTCATTCAAGTCCTCTTTCCCCTCTCTTTGGGCAGATAGTCTGAATAAAGAGGAGAGAAAGAACATCACATGAATGATTTGCCCTGGGGGGCTGCTAGAGATAGACATAAAGCTGAATTCAACAGGGAATTGGTGACTGTGAGACCTTCTTTCTGCAAACAGATCTCTTTACCTTTCTTACCAAATCTTAGAAGCTGACACTAACTCAGTAGCTAAATGAGGTGGTCTGTGTATTTGGAAGAAGAAAATTCAGTTGGTGTATGCTTTTAACCCCTGTGGCTTTTTAGTGATGAAGTTCAGCTTTTCTTATCTTAAAAGTCTCAGAGCTGACTGTAGTGGGGACTTAATCCCAGATTCCAAAGGGAGATTTGCAAGGTAGAGGGCCAGGGGAAAAGATGTCTTACATCAGTGGTTCTCTAAGTGTGGTGCAGGGGTTCCTCGGGGATCCTTTCTGGGTGTCGGTGAGGTCAATACTATTTTCATAACAATATTAAAATGTTACTTACCTATTCCATTTTCATTCTTTAACAAATGTACAGTGGGGTTTTCCAGGGGCTACATGACATGTGACGATGGCATTGGTCTGTTGACTAATGGGAATGTGTCCTTGGCATTCTGCTTTAGACCTGTCTGAGTTTTGATTGCTAACATGAAATAAATTGATAAATGTAATCTACACTGAAAAAAAACCAGAACTCTTTGGGGTCAAAATGTGGAGTGGTTCTAAAACCAAAAAGCTTAAGTATTCCAGTTTGACACATCCTTAGGATACATTCCGGCTTTATTTGTAGTTCCTTTAGTGGCTAATCCTTAAGAAACCCTTCCTAATCACTTTTATTCATCATAATGGGTAAGAGCCAAATGAAAAAGTTTATTTACAGAAGACAAATTTGAAGAACCAAAAAGTCATAAACTCTAATGGAGAGGATTCACTCCCTCCATAAACGGGCCTGTCCAGGTCCCCTTCCTGCCCCAGGTCACAGACCCAAGACCCAGACATGAAGGAGGCTTTCTTCACTGGCTGCCACATGCTTCTTCATGCCTATGAAACTTATGAAACTTCCACTCAAATGGATGAAACTTATCATGAAGACCCTTCCCTTTCCCTTGGCACAAAAAGAGAAAGAAATGCACGTGGTGATCTCTAAATAGGAGAGGTTTTGCTCATTTAATAAAAGCAAATACATTTTACTTCTCAAAATAACCTTCTTTCAATAGAAAAATGGAACTATATACTTTAAAGAGGTGAATTTTTATGGAATTGGAATGACATCAATAAAACTGCTAAAACAAAGTTGAAATGAACTTTAGTTCACCCTTTTATTTACTTATCCATCTTTTAAATTTAATGTTAGCATTTCTGTTTTATTGAAAAGGAAAAATGTACAAGGACAGCAATTTACAAGGACAGCAGTCTAGCCCAGGGGGCTCCCCTCTGTCTCCCCTTCCTCAACACAAACAACAAAAACACTCCCTTCATTTCCCACTCTGCCGAGCCCCCGTTCCCAAGTCTCACTCCCTAAACTCACTCCCCCTTGCCTGCTTCTTGCTGCGCACATAGGAATGTTACAGGTCCAGAAGCAGAGTGGTATGTATGGCTCCCTTTGCTTTTGTTCAGGTTGCAGACTTTTAGGAGATTACTCCCCTCTGAGCACGCCAGTGTGAAATAAAGCCTCAACCCTCCAAGACCTCTGAGTGCCCCTTAGTTCTTCAGTCAGTGATCCAGTCCAGGTTTTTTCAGTACTTTCCTTAACATTATAACAAGAAAGATCATATAGTCTTGATGATTTATGGAACATGTGCTTTATGTTTGGCATTCATGGCTAAAGTGGTCTATGTAAAGGAACTCATTTACTACAAAAGTCTTAAGTCTTAAGTTATGGAAGTCTTAAGATACGGAAACCATATTTAAAATAAAAGCATCCTGTTATTTCAGATGAGGAAACTGAAGAGTAGAGAAGTTAAGTAATTCCCTGAAATTATGTCACTAATAAATGATAGAGAAAGATTCAAACCCAGACCTTTATTGCAAAGCTCATGATCTTAGCCTATGTGTTTATTTTGTACCATTTTATAGGATAAAGTATGCTTTACATCCTTGTTTTTTATATTTATTAATTTTTTATTAAGGTATTATTGATATATACTCTTATGGAGGTTTCACATGAAAAAACAATGTGGTTACTACATTTACCCATATTATCAAGTCCCCACCCATACCCCAAAGCAGTCACTGTCTATCAGTGGAGTAAGATGCCACAGATTCACTATTTGCCTTCTCTGTGCTACACTGCTTTCCCTGTGACAACCAACACCATGTGTACTAAACATAATACCCCTCAATCCCCTTTTCCCTCCCTCCCCACCTTCCCCCCACAACCCTCCCCTTTAGTTCCTTCTTGGAGTCTCTGAGTCTGCTGCTATTTTGTTCCTTCAGTTTTGCTTCATTGTTGTACTCCACAAATGAGGGAAATCATTTGGCACTTGTCTTTCTCTGCCTGGCTTATTTCACTGAGCATAATATCCCCCAGGTCCATCCATGTTGTTGCAAATGATAGGATTTGTTTCTTTATTATGGCTGAATAATATCCCATTGTGTATATGTACCACATCTTTATCCACTCATCTACTGATGGACCCTTAGGTTGCTTCCATATCTTGGCTATTGTGCTTTACATGCTTGTTATGGAGAATCCAGATGATATTAAAGGTATTTATGAGAATAAAAATGATCAAAAAATACTACTGAGACAGGGAATGTGGGTGTACTCAGAGTAGGATGAGGGCCTCCAGAAAAAGCAAGGCAGGATAGCTGCAGTCAGAGCAATTTAACTACAGCAAGGAACCCCCCTACTAAAACTCTGTGTTAAATATTCAGCTCTAGAGTCATTCTTCCATGAGATCAGTTAATATTCCCCAGATAAAGAAGAGTAGAATCTGTTTATATTATGCTAGTGTCTTGTAAATGAGTTTCTGCTCCAGGCAAGTTCTCTATAGATTCACTGTGACCAAAGAAATTTACTGCGAAGGGTTCTTGGGGTGAAAAGCTTATACCCAACTTTATTTCCAGGTGGCAGGTCAGTCACTAAAATCCCGTTCACTCAGAGCGATTCTGTGTTATCACTGCTGCTTCGGATGCAGCAAGCTGGTCTCTACCTCTGTGCCTCTCTGCACAGCCATCCTCTGGCCTCTGTCATAGGCATTGCCACAACTCCAGCCTCCGCTCTGCTCTCCTCCAGCCTTCCAGCCCTGCCACCCCATCTTGTACAGAGCACTGGGTGGAAATCTATATTAACACAATAATGGCTTATTTCCTAAAGGTGTGGAAGTGGTAGCATAGCAACAGGCCAGTTACATTTAAGTTCAGTGAGGATCCTGGCCATAGGAACCCCACTTTATCCACAGCTAGTCATTTATAATTGTGTGTAAGATTCACCTTTGCATGCTAAAAGGCCCAGGCCTATGTGCTGTCTTTCCTCCTTCAGATCTGATGAGGTGATTTTGCAAACTGGGCTATTAGTTTACCATGCAAGCCCAGCCATAACACAGTAAAAGGCAAGAAGGATTCCACCTTAAAGATAAGATTGCACTTAATGTACTCTTTAGCAAACAATACCTCAGGCCCACCTTGGGGGCTGAGCGGGTGGCCTTGTTTCATATGCCCCCAGACCAAGATGCTGGTACTTTGGGGAGAAATCAACAGAGCAAGAAGGTACCTGCACCAAGTTACTTGTAAATATCCTAGGACCACTTAATAAGTCCACACCCCTAAGCTCTTCTTCATGTTCTTGAAAAATCCTCATCTGCGTATAAAACCGGTAGACAATGCACCACCCTGGACTCTCTTGTCCTCTCCAGGTGTGAGCTGGGTGCTCTATCCCTTCACTTTATCTCTAAATAAAAGCCTGTACTTTGCTCTCCTACTTTAAGTGTTTGTGAAGCTCATTCTTTGGCTTCATGAACAAGAACCGTGGCATCAGCCATGTGCTGTCTTTGCTGTGAATGACGGGAACTTGTTGGAGCAGCAGAAGTTGAGAGTGGAGCACAGTGCTTGCCGGTCCCTCCCTGCCTTGTTCTGCACCGGAGCCAAAGGCTTTGCCTCAGCTGCTAAGAAACACGTTCAGAAGTGTGTGTGGCTGGGTGGACCTTCCCCAGCTTACAGGAATTTTAATAGTAACTGTCTTTCCTTCCTTTTCCACAAGCTCAGAAAACTGAATCTGTAGGTAACACGGGAGAATGGATGTCATGGAAAATGGGGGTTGATTTTATATACCACTTGGGACAACTTTAAAAGCTACTTCTACCAAGTATTTTAAAATGCTAGTTTTTCAGAACTCTACTTGATATATAAAAATACATAATGAAGGACATTTTACCTTCCTGTAGTCATGCTTTTTGAAATTTTGATCATCCTTAAGTAAAAAATACCAACTTAATATTGTAAGCTGAATGTAAAATTGATGGAGCATTCCATTGCATTTCCTTTAGAAACTCAGTCCTGTGCACATGGGCATTTTCCCTGAGCATGTTTGTGTCCTTTACGCAGTTTTCCTAGAGTGATAATCAATCAGTGCTTTTGTGCCTGGGTTTCACATGACTTTAATGAAACATGGAGGGTTATGGCCACCTGCTGACTGTGGTTTAAAATAAAATGTTTCCTTGCCTGCAAAAAGAAAATACTATTTTGAAAAGATCATTACTCATTTTGAGTGGTATTTATATTTCTCCAAGTACTTACAGTAAATTCAATTTTCCTCCAATTAAGAGTGCATGTATTTTCACTTAACCCTGTATCTCGTAGCTCTCATGTCATTGTCATTCTCTTTTCTTGCACAGTTAGGCTGTTTCCAGGTTTTCTGTACTACAAATGCTACTGCAGTGAGAAACTCTAAACACAACCTTTTACTATACCTCTGATTCTATTACCTAGGCCAGATCATTTTATGGAATAACTATTTTCACAGTCAAATAGTTCAAAAAATTTAAACCACTTTACACTTGCACTTGCAAAGTTTGAGAGCACCTAATTCCTTACAACCTGCATTACACTGAATAATTTCATTACATCTGCCAATATGACAGATGAAAAAGAATTTCTTAATCATCTCATCTCTTTCTAATGTAGTTAGGAAATCAAACCAAATAAGGTCATTTAAGAATTATTCAATGAGCAGATGAAGGCATCAGGCAGACCTGGGATTGTCTTTCTCATGCATTTACCATTGTGTGAAAAACCTTGTCTCACTTTCTAAACCATCTCTATGTCTATTAGGTTAACCCCAGTCCCTTAACTAAACAGGAGGATGGTCTTATGTGAATCAACGTGATCTTCCTTCCCATAAAGGGAGTGACAAAGTCTGCCATTTAACATGGTATAATTCAGTAGGCAGTTTATGAGGATAGTGAGTAAAAAATTATTATACTAATAGGCTAGAGAAATGAGTTTCTCACCACTGAGATCCTATTCATCATGAATGACTGGTATAAACCATTCCCCACTGTGCTGAGTCAGTCAGATATTTTTAACTTGCATTTCTTTTTCAAACCAATTGCATTTAAAAAGTCTTTTATTAGACAGAAATAGCAAACTGCCACTACAGGACAGCTCCCCATATGTTGCCAAGATGTTACTATAGTTTTGCTAGATGTAATCACATTTCATTCCTAGAGTGTAGGTACAATTGCAGAAGGAAATAGACTGTTCCTGGCAAGGAGAGAAGAGTTGCTTCTGAGTGGAGCAGGGATGTTTGGCAGGGTAGAAGGGGACTCTGCTTTGCCACAACAACAGTAACCAGAATTCCCAGAAGAAAAAAAGAAAAGCATCAAGCAGTAGCATGCAAATGTCTTCCAAAATCTGGAGGTAGGTGTTTTGCTGCTTCTGTCAGTCATCATCATATGGCACTTTTGTTGTACAACACGGGAAAGCATTAAGTTCTAAAGGAAACATTGAAAATTACTTGTAATATCACATCCCAGAGAAAATCATGTGTTGGTGGCTCACCTTCCTGTTTGAAAGTTGTTTTCCATAATCAGAAATCTTTCATGAAATTAATCTTCTCTTTGCTACCTGGTAGTTGCATACGGTCAGAGAAGCACTGAGAAGAAAAAATGAGCCCTGAGCTCTTGTGTGTAGTTACTGGGTGAGGCTCTTGACACCTTTGTCCTCTTTCTTACCTTCTCTGCAGTCCATTAAGATTTATTAAGTTACCTGTATAGGCCATTTTTGATTATGTAGGTAATATAGAATCAATGGAGGCATATTTATAAAAGAAAGATTTTCTTTTTAATTTATTTTGGTATCATTAATGTACAATTAAAAGAAAGATTTTCAATTGCACCAGAGATGCCATTCTTATTAAAAATTTAATGTATTTCTTTCCAGTATATTTCTAGGCATCCGAGCTATTAATATATATTTGTTTAGTTAACAACATAACTTGTACTTTCTTAAGTGATGGTTTGTTCTACAAAATGATGCTTACAGATTGCATAATATATTTCATTTATTTGTGCACCACCAATTATTTCATTCATTCATTCATTTTTGTTTCTATTTATTTTCCATAATAAAACCACGCTTTGGTGATTATCCTTACAAATGTAATTTTGAATACATTTACAATAAAGAAAGCCATTTAGGGTGATGGCATCCATGCAGTGGCCCAGCACCCCTGCCCCACCCACTTCCCCAGTGGTCACCAGCACAGCACATGCAGGGGGTGGCAGCCCAGCTGGGATGCAGGAGGATAGGGCATGGGGCAGTGTCCCGCGACACGGCACCAGCTGGCGCTCCCGCGCGGATGCGGCTAGTCTCTTGGGATGAGGTGTGGTTTGCAGGTGCTAATAGGATAGGTGAAAATAAGTATGCCCACATATTATGAGTCTGAAGGCTTGAACTTGATGAATGCCTAGGCTGGAATATCTAGAATAAGAACTAAAACAACCAGGTAGGGAAGCATTTATATTTCAAGATCTCTAAGAAGAGGTAGCAATATTTAATATGGAACAAAAAGCCTCTGAATCAAATAATGATGATCTTTTAACAGGTAGTGGCATCACATCCAATGGAGGTTCTTCAAGTCTGTTTTTTATGTCATCTATTCATGGTACAATAATTGAAAACACTTCTACAGCTGGGACTTTGACACAATTTCCTTTTTTCCCTAACTACGAAGTGGAGTTTGATGTTCATAGACAAGTCACCCCTTACAACACATTGGACGTGTTTTGGAAGACTATTCATATCAGGTCAAAGATTTGCAGAGAAGACTAAATGAAAGCAATGAATTGTATGAGAAACAAAAGTTGTACTAAGGAAGTCTGTCATTGATTTGCAAACAAAACTTCAAGAGATGCAAAAGGAGAGAGATGCTATGGGTGACATCAGATGAAGGGAGAGTCAGTCACAGGAAGATTCATGAAATCAGCTTCAAAATACAGTGCATGAGCTTGAAGCTGCCAAATGCCTTAAGGAGCATAAGCTGAAAGATAACAGTGCACAGAGAGACCAGCTAAGAAAGATGATGTTTAGTCATGAGGGAGTGCTTCAAGAAATCTGATCAATCCTAGTTGAATTTGAAGAAGCCTCAGGCAAGAAAATATATGAACACAACAGCATGTCTACTATCCACTTCTGCAACATGGGCTCAGCTATTAGTAAAATCCTAAGAGAATTAGACACAGAGATTTCTTATCTTAAAGGGAGGATATATCCAGTAGAGGATCTGCTTGAAGCACTGAAATCTGAATTACAGAACAAAGTAGAACTTCTTCATCAACAACATCATGATAGGATTGAGCAGTTAATAAATGAACAAGATATTGAAATAACAGGACTTACTGAGAAAACTAGCAGTGCTCGAAGCCAGGCCAATTGTATCCAGAGTCAACTGGAAATCATGCAAGAACAGGCAAGAAACCAAAATTCAATGTAAATATGTCAACTCAGTGATCTGGAACCTACTGTTTCTCAGCTCTGTTCAGAATTAAGGGATGCCAAAAGGATGTATGAGGACAAGACAGAAGAGCTAGAGAAGCAGCTGGTCCTTGCCAACTCAAAGCTAACTGAAGCATGGGCAGAATGTGATCAGTACAGTCAGAAATCTGGAAATCTGGATGATCAGCTTCAAAAGCTGCTGGCTGACTTGCATAAGAGAGAGAAGGAGCTGAGTCTGGAGAAGGAGCCAGAGCAAGCATCTGTGGGACCGGGTCACCAGGAACAGCATCACCATTGATCACCTGTGGCAGGTGCTGGATGACAGGAACCTGGAGGTGCAGCACCTGGAAGCCCTCCTCAATGCTGTGAAGAACGAGTGTCAGGGCCAGATGGAATGGCAGATGCAGCAATTCAGGGAAGGAACAAAAGTCTAGAAAAAGTGTCCTCCTTGACTGCTCAGCTTGAATCCACCAGAGATACTTTGCAAAGTAGTAAAAATATTAACAGCCAAGGAGATGACCCTGGAGAGCTCAGAGAGGACTGTGTCAGACCTGACAGCTTCCCTCCAGGAAAAAGAGAGAGCCATCAAGGCTACCAGTGTGGAGATCACGAAGCCCGGCTCCTGGGTAGACTTGAAACTGCGGGAGCTGCAGCACTTGAAGAACTATGGGGATCATTCAGAAACACGTGGACAGGGTGGGAGGCCTTAAGCTGCAGATGGCAGAAAAGGACAAGGTGATCAAGATTTTGCGATAGCAGATTGGAAACATGATGCAGTTGGTTGGCCAGCGTTGCCAAACCACAAGTGCTCTGCAAGTAGAGAAAGCTTAGCTTGAGAAAGAGATTAACAACAGGAGGCTAGAACTGCAGGAACTGAGGATTTAAAAAAAAAATGAATGGATGCAAAGATACAGGAGCTAGGACTGAGGGGGTGACTTGGAGCTGGGAAAGGTGAAGCTGGTGAATGCCAACTCTGAGCAGCTCCAGGCAGAGAAGGACATAAAAGAGAGAGATCAATTATTAAATGAGGAAAAAACTAGTAGGAATGATTTAAACAGTCTTACAGAGAACTATGGAGTCTTACAAAGAATTTTTGAAATGAAATGGAAGAAATGGGAACAACTACAAATAAACTGAAAATGCGATGAAAATCTGCACAGTCTGAACTAGAACAAACCAGAAATACATTAAAGTCAATGGAAGGATCTGATGGCCATGCTGTGAAACCAGCAATGGGCACGCAGAAGCAAACCCCAGAGAAGCGAGGTCAGGTTGATGCCCTTCAGAGCAAGATACCTTTTTTTGGAAGAAGCAATGACAAATGCAAATAAGGATGGGCATTTTCTAAAGGAAGAGTCAGTTAAGCCAGGAACTGAGTACTGTTTCAACAGGAAAAAAATGAGATGGCTGGAGAACTAGAAGTCCTGAAATCTCAGAAATGTCATTTAAAACAGAAGGTTGCAATATAGGTTTCTGGGAAGATAGTGACGTGAACAGGGCAGAGGAAATATCCTCCCAAAACCACATATATCTATGAAAATACAGCAAATACAACTATTCCTAAAAGAGATATCAGAATACACAGGACAGCTCAGAGTCTGTGCCTGCAGCTCAGAGGACTAAGCACCCCGTGAGGCAGTTAAGATATGGAGCTGTGACCCGACAGGACCCGAGCACTCGCCAACCCAAGCACACCAACGGGAGGAAAGGATTCAGAGCTGGGAGGGAGTGGAAGTACAGGACTGAGAAATAACCAGCTCTGGTGATCTGTCCCGGGAGCGCTGACACACATCCCGTGGTGTAGCAGAGATTGGAGAGGCAGAGGGTGCAGGTTTTGAGCAGGGAACACGCCAGAGTCCTTGTCGCCAGCCCCCGGGAAAAAAAAAAAAAGCAAGCACTTTTCTCACCTGTCTTACGATCTTCCCAGCACACTCAGCCCAGCAGGCTGGGAGTCCTGAGGAATTTCGGACCCCTGGACAGGCAACTCATAAAAAGTAGCCACACTGAAACTTCACGCAGAGAACAATAGCCTCCCATTTGTTCCCGCCCAGCCAGAGCTGCAAAAGGCCCAAGGGAGTGGTGGGGCTGCAGCTGCTGAATAGTGGAGCAACAGCATCCTTACAGAATCTACTCCTGGTGGGTTTTTCTTTTTCTTTTTTTCCTTTCTTTTCTTTCCTTTTCTTACATTCTTTTTTCTCATTCCTTTCTCTTCCTTCTTTTTTTTAAAAAAAAAGTCTTAAAGTGCCCAGCTTAAATATGTGGCACCTGCCATAGACCACTTCCATCGCCATGAAAAGACAGAGGAATATGGTACACAAAGCTCACCCAGACAACACCAGAGAGGGAACATGATGGGATGGAAATGCACAATCTTCCTGAAAAAGAATTCAGAAAAAAAGCCATAATCATGCTGATGCATGTACAGAGAAATATGCAAGAGCTGAGAGAGGAAGTGAAGGAAGTCAGGAAAGAAAATGCAGCAATGAGAAAAGCCATCGACGGGCTTCGTAGCAGACTGGACAAGATGCAAGAGACTATTAATGCAGTAGAAATCAGAGAACAGGAATACAGAGCAGCTGAGGCAGATAGAGATAAAAGGATCTCTATGAATGAAAGAATATTAAGAGAACTATGTGACCAATCCAACAAGAGGATACAACCATTATAAATATATATGCATGCAATTCGGAAGCACTGGCATATGTGAAACAAATATTAACAGAATTAAAGGAGGAAATAGACAGCAATGCATTCATTTTAAGTGACGTCAACACACCACTCACTCCAAAGGACAGATCAACCACACAGAAAATAAGTAAAGACACAGAAGCACTAAACAACACACTAGAACACATGGACCTAACAGACATCTACAGAACTCTACACCCAAAAACAATATACATATTCTTTTCAAGTGCCCATGGAACATTTTCCAGAATACACCACATACTAGGCCACAAAAAGAAACTCAGTAAAGTAAAAAATATTGAAATTCTACAAACCAACTTCTCAGATCAAAAAGGTATAAAACTAGAAATAAATTTTAGAAAGAAATCAAAAAGTCTCACAAATACACGGAGACTTAACAACATTCTCGTAATTAATCAATGGGTTAATGATCAAACCAAAACAGAAATCAAAGAATATATGGACACTAATGACAGCAAGAACACAAAGCCACAACTTCTGTGGGACACAGCATAGGAGGTTCTAAGAGGAAAGAATATTGCAGTCCAGGCCTATTTAAAAATGGAAGAACATTCCCAAATGAATAGTCTAAAGACACAATTACTGAAATTGGAAAAAGAACAAATGAGGCCCAAGGTCACGAGAAGGAGGGACACCATAAAGATCAGAGAAGAAATAAATAAAATTGAGAAGAATAAAACCATAGAAAAAAATCAATGACACCAGGAGCTGGTTCTTTGAAAAAATAAACAAAATAGATAAACCCCTATCCAGACACATTAAGAAAAAAAGAGAATCTACACACATAAACAGAATCAGAAATGAGAAAAGAAAAATCACAATGGACCCAACAGAAATAGAAAGAATTATAAGAGAATATTATGAGAATCTATATGCTAACAAGCTGGAAAACATAGAAGAAATGGACAACTTCTTAGAAAAATACAACCTTCCAAGACTGAACAAACAAGAAACAGAAAAACTAAACAGACCAATCACCAGCAATGAAATTGAAGTGGTAATCAAAAAACTACCAAGGAACAAAATGCCCAGACCTGATGGATTCACGTCTGAATTCTACGAGGCATATAGAGAAGAAATAACATCCATTCTCCTTAAAGTTTTCCAAAAAATAGAAGAGGAGGGAATACTTCCAAACTCATTCTATGAAGCCAGCATCACTCTAATACCAAAACCTGGAAAAGACCTCACCAAAAAAGAAAATTACAGACCAATATCCATGATGAACGTAGATGCAAAATACTCAACAAAATATTAGCAAACCGAATTCAAAAATACACCAAAAGAATCATACACTGTGATTAAGTGGGATTCATCCCAGGGATGCAAGGATGGTACAAATTTTGAAAATCCATCAACATTATTCGCCACATCAACAAAAAGAAGAACAAAAACCCCATGAAAATCTCCATAGGTGCTGAAAAAGCATTTGACAAAATTAATCATCCATTCCTGATTAAAACTCTCAAAAAATGGGTATAGACGGCAAGTACCTCAACATCATAAAGGCCGTATATGACAAACAAACAGCTAACAACATGTTTAACAGTGAGAAGCTGAAATCTTTTCATTTGAGATCAGAAACAAGACAGGGATGCCCACTCTCTCCACTGTTATTCAACATAGTACTGGAGGTCCTAGCCATGGCAACCAGACAAACCAAAGACATACAAGGCATCCAGATTGGTAAAGAAGAAGCCAATTGTCACTATTTGCAGATTACATGGTATTGTACATAAAAAACCATAAAGACTTCACTCCAAAACGAGAACTAATATCTGAATTAAGCAAATTTGCAGGATACAAAATTAACACACAGAAATCTGTTGCTTTCCTATACACTAACTATGAACTAACAGAAAGAGAAATCAGAAAAACAATTCCATTCACAACTGCATCAAAAAGAATAAAATACCTAGGAATAAACCTAATGAAGGAAGTGAAAGACCTGTACTCTCAAAACTACAAGACACTCTTAAGAGAAATTAAAGAAGGCACTAAGAAATGGAAATTCATCCCATGCTCTTGGCTAGGAAGAATAAATGTTGTCAAAATGGACATAATACCTATAGATATCTATACATTCAAAGCAATCCCTATCAAAATACCAACAGCTTTCTTCAATGAACTGAAAAAAATAATTCTAAAATTCATATGGAATCAAAAAAGACCCCAAATAGCCAAAGCAATCCTGAGAAGGAGGAATAAAACAGGGGGAATTACACTCTCTGACTTCAAGCTCTACTAAAAAGCCACAGTAATCAAGACAATTTGGTATTCGCACAATAACAGAACCACAGACGAGTGGAACAGAATAGAAAATCCAAACATTAACCCAAACATATACAGTCAATTAATATTTGATAAAGGAGCCTTGGATATACAATGGGGAGATGACAGCCTCATCAGCAGCTGGTGTTGGAAAAACTGGACAGCTACATGTAAGACAATGAAACTGGACTATAGTCTAACCCCATACACAAAGGTAAACTTAAGGTGGATCAAAGACCTGAATGTAAGTCATGAAACCATAAACCTCTTAGAAAAAAAACATAGGCAAAAATCTCTTGGACATAAACATCAGCGACTTCTTCATGAACATATCTCCCCAGGAAAGGGAACCAAAAGCAAAAATGAACAAGTGGGACTATATCAAGCTGAAAAGCTTCTGTACAGCAAAGGACACCATGAGTAAAACAAAAAGAGATCCTACAGTATGGGAGAATATATTCATATATGACGTGTCCGATAAGGGGTTGATGTCCAAAATACATAAAGAACTCAAGCACCTCAAAAAACATAATGTAAATTATCCAATTAAATGGGCAGAGGACATGAATAGACACTTCTCTAAAGAAGAAATTCATATGTCCAACAGGCACATGAAAAGATGTTCCACATCACTAATCATCAGAGAAATGCAGATTAAAACCAAAATGAGATATCACCTAACACCAGTGAGGATTGCCAACATCAAAAACACAAAGAGGATGTGGAGAAAAGGGAACCCTCCTACACTGCTGGTGGGAATGCAAATTAGTTCAACCATTGTGGAAAGCAGTATGGCGGTTCCTCAAAAAACTCAAAATAGAAATACCATTTGACCCAGGAATTCCACTCCTAGGAATTTACCCTAAGACTGCAGCAGCCCAGTTTGGGAAAGACAAATGCACCCCTATGTTTATCACAGCAGTATTTACAATAGCCAAGAAATGGAAGCAACCTAAGTGTCTATCAGTAGACAAATGGATAAAGAACATGTGGTACATATGCACAATGGAATATTATTCAGCCATAAGAAGAAAACAAATCCTACCATTTGCAGCAACATGGATGGAGCTAGAGGGTATTATGCTCAGTGAAATAAGCCAAGCCGAAAAAGACAAGTATCAAATGATTTCACTCATATGTGAAGTATAAGAACAAAGAAAAAACTGAAGGAACAAAACAGCAGCAGACTCACAGAACCCAAGAACGGACTAATAGTTACCAAAGGGAAAGGGACTGGGGAAGATGGGTGAGAAGGGAGGGATGAGAGGGGAAAAGGGGCATTACGATTAGCAGTCATAATGTTGGGGGGGCCTGGGGAGGGCTGTACAACTCAGAGAAGACAAGTAGTGTTTCTATAGCATCTCACTATGCTGATGGACAGTGACTGTAATGGGGTTGGTGAGGGGGGACCTGGTGAAGGGGGTAGTTTAATAACCATAATATTGCACGTGTAATTGTAGATTAATGATACCAAAATAAATTATGTTAAAAAAATCAAAAATAAAAAAAATCAACTGCCAAATTCTGTGCGCAGGCGCGCTGGAAGACGGGCTGGGCGGCGGAGGTGGGGCTAGCCGTTAAGCCGTTAGGGGACGGATTGCGCACGTTAGCTGCTCGCGTGCCCCGGCAACGGAAGCGCGCGCCCGTTTCCGCGCGGCTGATTCGAGCAGTTGTGTTGTCACAGTCGGTGTCGGCGAAAAGCTGCAGGAGCGTTAGACATGCCGGCGGCGAGTCGCTGTTGGGAGACCTTGGAGGCGCTGCGCAATTCCGACAAAGGTCGCCTCTGCTACCACCGCGACTGGCTACAGCAGGGCGAGGTGAGCGGTGGCGCTGGAGGGGGCGGTGGCCCTACCGATCCCTCGCCACGGAGACCGGCTGTGGCAGAGCCCTGGGCGTGTCCTGCTCGGGGTCGGTGCGTTCTTTCTCACCGGCGTTTGTTTCTTGACTCCCGTGTGTGCCTCGCCCTTTCTACGGTTTCTGCTCTCTCCTGGCTATTCTAGTCTTTCGGGGGAGCTCTCCGTACTCTAGAGGTGCTTTTTTCTCTGAAGGCTTCCTTACTACCCGCAGCCGGAGCAATTCTGACCCTCTCAGGGTCGGTTCATTTGCTGTGCATCTCTTGCACTAGGCGATGCACAGGTTTAGCAGTGAACGGTAAACTTGACCTGACTTACTGCTGCCAGTGAAAAGACCAAATTTTTAGAAGACATTAGGCAGACCTGAAGAGTTTAATGGTGGCGTGGTCACTTGTTCCTAGGATTTGCAAAGCTCTGTATTAGTATTAGACCGTAGGGGTTAGGGTGATGTAGAGACAATGAAGGCATAATTCTTGTTCCGGAGTTGCTGATGATTTAGCTACAGATAGGATGTTGCCCGTCTCTCTAGACTTACACGTGAAAAAATTCTAAAGCGTTTGCCTGTCTTTTATGTCTTTGACAGTTCTAAAGAGTAGATACCTTACATTCTGTAGGATAAATCCCAGTATGAGTTTATCTGGTGTAGGCTCAGGTTATGCGTTCATGGCAGAAATACCACAGAAAATAATGCTTCGTTCTCAGTAAGTCACACCAGGAATCACAGATGCTTCAACCCATCCCCAGTTGTGGAGATGCTAACCTTGATCACCAGGTTGCATTGGTATCTGCCAGATATGACCACCTAATTCATTTGTGTTCTCTTTGTAACTAATTAGTATTTTGTGGGGAGTTATTCCAAGATTACACCAGTATTGTTTTCCTCATGAAATTTCCACCTTTAGCATTCATTAATGGTTTCTGCCTGAATCAGTAGCCTCTCTGTTGTAACCAAATAGTGTTTCTTTATATTCATCATTCCTTCTACACTTGTTAGCTGGCATTCTACCTTGAGGAAGAGTTTTAATTATATCAACATGGACTCATGGGTTCCTGTTTTATTAATGAGAATAATCCATTACTGTAACCTTGTGCATGTGCATTTTCAATTTTGTGGAAAGCGTGTCTTACAGATAAACTCTTGGAATTGAGATTTCTAGATCAGAAGGTAAACATAGATGTAGTTCTGTTACATATTGCCACGTTAACAGACCCCTCCCCCCAAGAGTGGATGTATCAGTTTGCTTTCCAGTCAGCAATGCATGAGCTTGCCTGTTGGCCCGTTGCCTTGCCAACAGAATGTGTTACCCTGATTTTTATTTATGCTTGGCTAATGGGTAAAAGTGAGATCTCAGAATAGTTTTGCAGTGCCTTTCTCTTTTGATAATATTGGACATTTTTTCATATTTTCAAGAGCCAGTTTTATTTGTGAATTGCTGGTCTGCCTTTTCCTAATTTTTATTTTTAGGTTTTGGTACATTGAAGTTTACAAGTTCTTTATGTAGTAGGAATAATAATAGCCCTTACCTGTATATACATTGCTTTTTTTTTCCCTTAGTCCATCAGTTGAATTTTTTCTGGTTATGGCGTTTTTGCTTTTTACAGCTGAAACTTCAGCTCTGGGATTTATTTTGGTGTAAGGAATGAGAAAAAAAATGTTGTCTCAACGTTACTTCTACTATGTCTTTAAAATGAGCTTCATTACTGTGTAAAATGTGCATACAGCCTGTTTGATTCTCTGTCCTGATTTTTCCCCGTGGATTTATTGTCCATGGGTTGTGTGCCTCTGGTGCAGGTCAGCCTCTCTCCACCGCAGCATTATTGACCCTGTGGGCTGGGTTGGGTAAGTCTTCATTGTCAGGGGTGCTGTTGTTGTTTGGTGCCTTATATGGTGTTTACCCGCATCCCTGGCCTCTTCCACTGGCTGCCAGAAGCACCCTTCCACTTGTGACAACCAAAAATGTTTCCAGGCATTGCTGTATGTCCCGTGGGGGTAAAACTGACTGTACTTGAGAACCACCGATCTAGGTAAAAATAGTTGTTTGCAGTTTTTGAGTAGTTATGTGCCAAGTACTGTTCTAACTCCTTCATGTCTGTTGCTACTTTAATGCTCCCCAAATCCGTTGAGGTTATTATACCATTTAAGGAGGGAGGAAGTTCAGGCACAGAGGGGTTAGATAACTTGCTTGTGGTTATGCAGCTAAATGGAATGCAGATACGGAATTCAGACCAAGAAAGGTTGATTACAAACTCATTACTCCGGATCACTGTTACAATGTTTCTCCATATTTCCTGGTAGTAGTTTCCTGCCATTGAGTACAGTTCTCAGCCAAAATCTGGTGTGTGCTTTAACTGCAATTAAGTGGTGTGAATTTTTCTGGTTTAAAGCGCTGTACACCAGACATCTTAGAGACGATAGTTATAATTTAAGCCATTGGCTTTTACGTAAGGAGCTACTTTTTTATTGGAAATGTAGTTGATATGCAATATTATATTGATTTCAGATGTACAGCATAGTGACTCGGTAATTACATATATTACTAAGTGCTCATTAGAGTAAGTGTAGTCTCCCCCTCATTACTATACCAAGATATTACTACATTACTGGTTATATTCCCTATGTTGCACTCCCATTCCTATGACTAAGTTATTTTATAGTTTGAACTTTGTACTTCTTTATCTCCTTCACGTATTTCATCTATCCCCCCAACCCCTCCCCTGTGGTAGCCAACAGTCTGTTGTCAGTATTTATGGGTCTGTTTCTTCTTGTTTGGTTGGTTTTTTGGACTCTACATTTAAAAGAAATCATGTGGCTTTTGTCTTTCTCTGACTGATTTCGCTTAGCATGATACCCTTTAGGTCCATCCACGTCTTCACGAATGTCAGGACTTCCTCCTTTTGTATGGCTGAGTAATATACTGTGTACATGTACCACATCCTCTTCATTCATTCATTTCTCCGTGGGCACCTTTGTTGCTTCCATATGTTGGCTATTGTAAATAATGTGCAGTAAACATAGCTGTAATACATCTTTTCAAATTAGTGATCTTGTTTTCTTTGGGTTAGTTCCCAGAAGTGGAATTGCTGAGTCATATGGTATTTCTGTTCTTAGTTTTTTGAGGAACTTCCATATTGTTTTCTACAGTGGCCGCACCAATTTGCATTCCCACCGGCAGTGTGGGAGGGTTCCCTTTTCCCTGCATCAGCACTATTATTAATGTCCTTTGGGTAGTGGCCCTTCTGACTGGCATGAGTTGGTACCTCACTGTGATTTTGATCTGCATCCCCTCTGATGAGTGATGTTGAGCGTCCTTTCATGTGTCTGTTGGCCATTTGTATGTCTTCTTTGCAAAAATGTCTGTCTATTCAGGTCCTTTGCCAATTTTTTAATCGGGTTGTTTGGGCTTTTTTGGTGTTGAGTTGTATGAGTTCTTCGTATATTTCAGATATTAACCCCTTCTCGGCTATATCACTCGCACATATATTGTCCCATACAGTAGGTCGTCTTTTTGTTTTGTTGGTTTCTTTGCCATGCAGTTTTTCAGTTTGATGTTGTCCCACTTGTTTATTTCTGCTTTATTTTTCTTGTCTGAGGAGATGTATCCAGAAAAAAATTAAAGATTCTTGCTGGTGTTTTTTTCTAAGAGTTTTATCATGTCATGTCTTACATATAGGTCTTTAATCCATTGCTAGTTTACTTTTGTGTATGATGTAAGACAGTGATCTAGTTTCATTCTCTTGCATGTAGCTGTCCAGTTTTCCCAACACCACTTATTGAAAAGACTGTCCAGTCCCCATTGTGTATTCTTGCTCCCTTTTTCATGTATTAATTGACCACATGTGTGTGGGTTTATTTCTGGTCACTAATTCTGTTCCATTGATCTATATATTTATTCTTGTGCCAGTACTATACAGTTTTAATCGCTGTTGTAACCGCTTTTTATGCCTTTTTTAAATAAGCCAATTTTCATTTAGAGAATTGCATGTTCATACCAAATTAAAGACAAAATTTAAGGAGAAATATGTCACTCATCACTCAAGGATAACTTCATTTCCTTTGTTTATTTATTCTTTTTAGTGTAGTTGTATTTTTTGTTTCTGATAATTGTAGCCATATTGATTTATACTCTTGGTTTTTCACTTAAAATTGATCTTGGGGATGGGGGAAAATGGAGGAAGGTGGTCAAACGATACAAACTTCCAGTTATAAAATAGATAAGTAATGGGTATGTAATGTACAACATGATGAATATAGCTAACACTGTGTACAATATAAAGAAAGTTAAGGGAGTAAATCCTAAGGGTTTTCCTCACAAGGAAAAATTCTTTTTTCCTTTTTTCTTCTTTTTATTGTATCTATTTATGAGAGGAGAGTTGTCAGGTGAACTTACTGTGATAGTCATTTCACAATATGTGTAAATCAAGCCATCATGCTGTACACCTTATACAGTGTTGTACATGAAATGTTTTTCTATCAAACTGGGAAAAAATTTAACCTTAAGTATATTATATTACATAGGATTCACAGTCAGTATGTTTTTTCACAGTCAGTACTTTTAAGTGACTGATATTCCACTGATCGTGTACACAGTAGTTTACTTCAAAATTCCTCTTGTTTTCATTTCTGCCTCAGCATTTTAGGTTGCTTTCAAATATGCTTTAATGACCTTTGTACGTTCCTTTTTCCATAGTTAGGGTTATTTAGTAATAACCAAAAGTAGTCAAGGTTATTATCAGGAAACTACTGTGCTTTCTCTTCAGCTCTGATTGTGAATACAATTACTTTGCATCTTTGGTATGTGTATGTGTATGTGTTGGG
This sequence comes from Smutsia gigantea, assembly GCA_032199065.1. Lineage (NCBI taxonomy): Eukaryota > Metazoa > Chordata > Mammalia > Pholidota > Manidae > Smutsia > Smutsia gigantea. The sequence goes on along the minus strand of JAVSCE010022324.1, from coordinate 110,390 downwards.
CCTTCTAAGATTCTCAGTAAGGCTTGTAGTGAATTGTAAGGATAAAATTATCTTTGATTGCTTAGATCAGATGACATGCAAGTTGGGCTTAACCCTTTTCTTTTCTCTAGGATATTTTAGAAGAATGTGTGTCTCTTCCCAAGCTCTCTTCTTATTCTGGATGGGTGATAGATCATGTCTTAGCCCATACGCAAGAGAGCCCACTTCCCTCTGAAACTCCAACATCTTCTACATCTACCTCGGACCTGGACCAGCCTTCGTTTGTTCCCACATCTCCTGTCGCAAGCCCTGCCTTCTCCCCAGCCTCCTCAACAACACCAAATGGAACCAAGGTAAGGTTTTTAATCAGCTTAAGACAAAACACAATGGTGGCTGTCAAGCTGAAGTGTTTGATATTGTCATACAACACTTGATCTTACCCGGAGAAAAATAATGACTGCTGCTTCTTGTACCTGTTTGTAGGGACGGTGTTTACTGCATCACCCAGTGCTCTTTTTATGGAGACCCAGAGAAATTCCCCTCTGTTCTTAACACCAAGAATACGAATTAATTTTGTGGGCAGTTGGATTGTTTTTTTCTCATGAGCATCGCATCTGTTTAACGCATAAGGTCTCCCTTTTGGTGTTGGCTGCTGGAAGGCTTAGTGCAAAATTTATAACAGCTCTTGAATTTATTTATCATTGGCTCTGTATGAATTTTTACCCGCTTTCTGCTCTTTTGTCCCCGACTTTGTTTCTATGACTTAAAAAGAGTTAAATTGTTCTCAGTGGTGTCCTTCCTTCCTTCCTAGCTGGTACAGGACAGAATTGCTGAGCTCCTCTCCAGGTATATAAAATTCAGGCATTCTTGAGGTTAAATGCAGTTTTGGAGGGCTTTATATAATGGATCATTGTATCTTTTAGGAGAGGTGTTTAAAAAACAGAAAACCAATTTAAACTAACGAGCAAAAACAAGGGCGAGAGAAAGGAATTAATTACATAAGTGATTATTAATTAATTTCTAACTAGGCAGTCTAGGAGTGCATTTAGAATCAGATTTAGGCGATCTGTTTTCTGCTTATCTCTGGTTTACATTATTTCTGACATGATCCAGTGACCCAGACACAGGCCTTTGCCTCTCCATCTCTTAATTCTGCCTCACTCTTCCTAGTTTATTTTTTCATGTAATCTCTATACGGCAGGATGGCTGTTGGTAGCTCTAGACACACATCTTCCTAGATTAACATCCCCAGAAGAAGAGAAAGCCTTCCCGGAAGCTCCATCAGAAAAAGAGAGGTGGACTCTGCCCTTGCTTTGGTCACACGCCTCATTCCTGAAGTACATACAGGGTGATAGAGTCCTTTGATTGTAGGCTGGTTGTATGATTAGCCCTGAGGCTAGGAGTGCAGAAGAATTGGGGGTGTTGGTTGGGGTTGCTCCATCCAAATGACCTGAGCACAGTCGGATCCTTACCAGAAGGGGGAAAAGTTTTCTGGGCAGATCAAAACAAATAGTCAAGGGAGAAAAAAAATCTGCCCAAATCCACAAACATCCAGTTTTTAAGGAAAACAATTCGAACAGGGTCAGTATCACGTAAAGCACACAGGTTTGACCTAAATTGTTTTACTGTTGCTTTTATTAGTTGTTGTTCATAAGTAAGGATGTGGTTTCTGCATAGAGAGGATAATAGCACCTTTACTATCCTAAAAGCTTGATTTTGCCATCTTCTGTCTGTACAGAGCAAACATGAGTCCCAGCACAGAGAATCTATGGCACTTCAGTCCCCCTGGGGGATCAAACTGGAAGGCTGCATCTGGATGTATGAGCTGGTGCACAGAAGGAAAGCAGTAGTAAGTGACCCCTGAAGTAATGCAGGTGGGCCACCTAGGGAGCCACATTTAAATGCATTTCCTCAGGGATTATGAATGCCCACCTTGTGCTACTCATCATGCCCCCACTAGCCTGCTCAGGGTGAAATAGAGGGCCTGGGAGCATGTCAGAAGATTTGCAAATCTCTTTTTAAATCATTACAGTACAAGTGCCTGGTATCTTGCCATTTTTCATCTAATGATTTGGGGGAGGGAGCAGGAGTTGACTGTACATAAACATTCAGCTGATGTCTCTACTTTCAGCCCCATGAGCCCCACCTGATTGCAGACCTGCTATTTCTCAGTCCTCAGCCTCTTGGAGGTTCTGCTGGTAGACTGGCCTCTCCCTGCGAGGCACAGTCTGACCGTGGACCTCCTCAGGCTTCCCCAGCCCTGCTCTGTCCGTCCGTGCTCCTCCACAGACTCCTCTCTTCTAGAGGATGGTGACAGGTTTGCCCTGCTGATGATCGCCCTCATGTGCTCTCTGATGCTGCCTTTTTTTTTTTCTTCTCAACTCTTATTTCAACAGAGGCTCCGAGGAGAAGGTATATATGCTTTGTCTAATTTGCCTTCTTGCACTGGAAGCTTTAAAATAAGTTTTAAAATAGAGTAACATAATGTATTTTGACATATCTCCATGCCAGTGTATGTGGTATCTCATCCTCTTGAAAGGCTGCCGAGTATTCTCCGTTATGACGCACTGCAATATATTTAACCAATCCCCATTTGATTTGTTTTAAAGGTATTGCCATTATCAACAGGGCTGCAGTGAACAACCTTGTTCATAAATCTTTGCATGCACACGCAAGTATTCCTTTAGGATAAGTGCCTGAAAGGGAGCTAGAGTCAAAGTATATGTATTTGCTTCAGATTTTGACAGTTAAGATGTCACATCACACCTAAACACCATATGGGAACCCTCATGAATAATAATAGAAATACCTGGTACCTGCAGATATAAAGGAAAGAGACTTACCTAAGTGAAGGTGGGCAGAAATATAGGCAGACTAATAGGACAAGGAAAGGAATGAGATAGGAATGTGCATTGCATGCCGGTGGAATCAGAGCAAGGATTTCTGTAGATTACCCTGAAACCTTCATAAGATCACAGAGGATGGAGGCTTCAACACTTTGGGGCTATTTGGTACTATGCTGGTGAATTCCCACCCATTCCCAGCTTATACTGGCATGACATAAAGCGTGGGGCAAATGGGAGGAGTTCACCAAACAGCTGAGTTTAAGTATCAGCCCAATGGTGTGAGCTGGCTTGAGCAAAGTTTCTGAGAAGGTAGCAGATGATCCCATGCTCTGGAGTAGCCTTGGCGTTGTTAGGGCTGATGGGAGGGCATTCCAGGGGGTGAGGGAGGCGGTAAAGGTGCCCCAGAGAGTGGTGCTGCTTCTCTCCAGGAGAGCCTGAGACAATGGCAGGAGAAGCAGGAGAGGAAGGTGCGAGCCTTCTCTGAGATGGCTTCTGAACAACTGAAGCGGTTTGATGAATGGGAGGAGCTGAAGCATCATAAAGAACTTCAGGACCTGCGGGAAGTGATGGAGAAGAGGCGGGTTGCCCTGGGGAGTTATGACTGGGGATGTCAGTGTGCTCAACTGGAGCTCTTTCCCATCCCAAAACCCAAAGGGAAAAAGAGTCCAACTTATTTTGAATCCTTAAAGCATCAAAATAACAGAGAAGCTTATAATGTAGAAAACTGACCAACCTTGGGAAGAGGACCAACATCTGACCGAGAGGGAGGCTGTTAGGAGAGGTCAAACAACCACAGGAAGCATCCCCAGCTCTTCCTTCTTGCCATTTTCCCCTCAGCTCCAGAGAGGCCCTGGGCCACCAAGAGAAGCTGAAAGCTGAGCATCGTCACAGAGCAAAGGTCAGAGCCTGGGGAATCCGTGCGGGTGGTTCAGTGTCTGGCTGTGCACTGCTGAGGAGTCATGTTCTGGCAGTCATGGAGGCTGGCCAATATCATGCCTCTGTATGCCTGGCCTTTGGCTGTCCTCTTCCTGCTCTGGGGCCACATGGGACTTGAGGAATGTAGAGAGAGAAGGCCCGGGAGCCCCTTGGAGAGAGGTGACCTGACAGCCCTTTCTGCAGATTCTCAACCTGAAGCTGTGGGAGGGAGAGCAACAGCGCCTGAGCCAGGCAGAACCGGAGCAGCTGCGGAAGGAGAGAGGCCAGATCTGCCTGTGGGGCCTCTGTGCCCTGCAGGAGGAGGTGCTGCACCTCATCCAGCAGCTGGACGCCTCGGACCAGTACAGAGACCTGCCGAAGGCGGACCTTTCTGCCTTCCGCGCCCGAGCCAACCAGCTGTGCGGCCTCATCTCGGGGGTCATTCGGGCCACTTATGAGGTGAGGGGGCTTCAGAGGGACTCTGTCTTCTGCCTTTGAAATGGAGAACCTTAAAAACAAAATTTTCTGATTCAAAACTAGTGCCTGCTGTTATTGTAGAAAACAGCAAACATCACTTGTCATCCCCTTACCTAGAGTTAACCACTGTTACATTTCTGATTTTCCCTGACTGTGTGTAAGATTCCCCACCCCAAACTGGACTCATAGAGAGTTTCATATTGTAGCTTAAAAAGTACGTTTCTTCTTATTGCAAAGTACTTTAATTCATTCATCGGTAGTATTTACCTGCTGTGCTTATGTTAAAATGAAAACTTTACAGAAATGCGAATTGCTTTTCTTTGAGCACATAACCACTGTAATCATTAAAAGTATTTTGATGTTTTTAAGGTACTGGTAAGAAATGCAGGTATTGCCTTGACGCATAGTACATATGAAATAAATATTTGATGAACTTCCAACATATCGCCATACTTAAATTTATTGAAAAAAATATGCCTCTTGAATATTTAAGTTTCTTTATTCTCACTACCATGCATAACACGGCAGTGTATCACTTTTCTATGTCTTATCTGTATTTCTGATTATTTGAGATAAATTCCTAGGAGTGAATTAGTCAAGGAATGTTTAGGTTCTTGATTCACATCCAACAGTTATACCAGTTCACACTTGTATAAATTGTATGTTCTCACCCTTAGTTCATATGTCTACCAGAGTTCATGATTTAAAAAACCAACTTCTTTGACCTATATATTATTAAGAAATTTAAGCATTTATCATATCTGAGGCAGAAATTTATTTTTATAACCTGTTGTTCCCTTTGAATTCTCTCCATGGCTTTTGCTTACCTTTCTTTTTGTAAAATGCCAAACCTGCACAGAAGTAGAACAGCCCTATACAGAAGAAGTACAGGTCGGCCTTCAGCAGTAGCGGGCCCCATGCCCCCATTCCCCGGCTTCAGCAAGGCTCAGCATGGGGCAGGCTTGTGGTATCTACACTTCTGCCTGCACCCTTCCCCTAGATGGCAAACACAGGCACATGGTGGCTTATCTGGAGAATACTTTGGTATGTCCCTCTAAGAGAGGTTTGTACCTCTAAAAGGATGGCCCTCGTATGTACCTCTAAGAGATAAAACTCTCTGTTAACATAACCAAAGTACTACTCTGACACCTAAAAAACTAAAAAGTTTCCTTAATATGATCAGATATCTAGTCATTGTTCAAATTTCTCTAGTTGTTTCAAAAAATTTTAACAATTGGTTAGAAAATTAACATCCACACAGAGTTCAGACTTTTGGTTCGCTTTATATATGTCTTCCTCTTCCCAGAAAAAAGATAGCTTACTAGATGTACTGTTCTGGACTTTGCTTTTTTACACTTAATTTATCCTGGAGATAACTGCTTAGCAACACGTAGAGTTTCCCTCATATCTTTATATAACTGTATAGAACTCTTATCGTCAGGGTGTGTATAGTACAACCATAGTTTATGCCATTTTTGATGTAAAGAAGTTTGGGGGTTTTTTCCTCATTTAATCCACCTGAAATTTGTTTGATGATTGCTGGGAGATAAAGATCTTAATTTAAAAATATTCATAACTGTTTTATCACCACTTTTCCCTCCTGATTTGTAAATATCTTTTACCAGAGTAAATACTACCCTGGAAGCTCTTTTGCAATATTCTTTTCTGTTTCCTTGATATGGGTTTTTATTCTTATGCCAGAATCATCCTCTTTTAGATATAGCTGTGTAATATATTTCAGTCTCAGAAAAGGAAAGCTTAGCATGAATTTCCTGTAGAATTTTCTTGTTCTACTACACCTTGGACAAGTTGGTTTAAAATGAGAGGCCTCATTGATTTAACGGACAAAACCATGAAACGTGTTTATAGGACAGAACATAGAAAATGATGTAGAATGTCTCAATGTCTCATTTTATAATCCTGATAGTCAAATTCTAACACAATAGCACACACACAAAAAAAATGTGCTTGTTGTTCTGATTTATGCAATCTCATTTATGAGCAGAAGTTGTAAATAAAAGATAAGTAAATTAAATTTATCAGTGCCACAAGAGAATAATGCATTGTAACCAGAGGTATTAATCAAAGAATAATGTGAAGCAGGTTCAGTTGTTATGAAATCTGTTCATGAAATTCATTTCATTAACAGGTTTATGTAGCAAAATCATATGTTTATCCCATCTGATGTTGTGAATGTGTATGTTAAAATTTGATATCCTTTCCTGATTAAAAAAACTTACACAGTAAACTAAGAATAAAAACATGTTTCTTGTTAACATGATCAAGAATATGTATCCAACACTACATTTCAGATAATGCTGTTAAAAGTGGGAGACAAATAAAAATACAGCACATTGTTACCTTTCTTCAATGTTGTTTTTAAAGATTTAGCCAATACAAAGCAATTATAGCAGTATAAATATTTAAGTGAAGAAATGTGATTTGATGACAGCATGTCTACCTCAAAAGCTAAGAGTTAGAAAACTGGAAACTATGAGGTGTTTTTAATGAAATTTTAGTAATGTGGCCAAAGTTAAAAATACTCTGGCAAAAAAAAAAGATTTAAAAAATAATGATGAAATACAAAATACCTGGAAATAAACTAGCATGAAATAGATATGATTTACATGGAGAAAAGTATGGAACTTAGTTGAATTTCTAAAATGAGGCTTGAATGAACAGAAGAATTTACCATGTTCCTGAGGCCTCATTAAATAAAAGTAAGTTACCAAATTTTCCCAAATCAATAAATCTAGTGAAATTCTAATGAAAAATATGTAGACTGTTTCAAAAAGAAATCTGCTGATTGGGGACTTGCATTCAAATAAAAAAACATTTTCTAACACCATAGTTAAAGCAGTTTCTTCTTGCCTGTGTACAGACAGCAAGATTAGGGGAACAGAATAGCAAGCCCCAGAAAGAGACACATTTTTTGTACGTTATTAATATATTACAAAGGTATCATTTCAAATCATTGGGGAAAAGAGGGATTATTTGTAACCATAAAAGTAAAGATAAAATTTGTACCATTCTTTCATCCTACTCCATATTTCTTGGGTGTTTAAAATTGAAGAGAAACAAGATGAAAAAATTATGTTCAGTGGGAAAAAATTTAGGTGAACATTTGAATTAAGGTGTGGAGACCCTGTGTAAGCATAGCAATAAAAGCAACTGGAAATGGAAAGGATCAATAGCTGTGAGCACATAAAAGTTAAAGTCACAGTTTATAATTTCGGAAATATATTTGTGGCATACACAGCAGAGCCAAATTCAACGTCGGTGATACAAAGAGTTCTTGTGATTTATGGGGAAAAAAAGATAAGTACATTACTCTCTTTCTACCTACCTCCATCCCACTAATGGAATAATGAGCAAAGGACAGAACAAGCAGCTTATAAGAGCAGAAATATAATTGCCTAGTAAATTTTAAAGTAAGTTCAAAATCACCACTAGTATATGGAATACACAGTATCATTTTTATCTGGACTGTTGTCCAAAGCTTTTAAAGAATTATTCCACCCATTATTGGTGAGAGCATACAAAAATCCGTACTCAGATACTGTGGATCTGATGGTAAATCAGTGTTATCTTTAAGGGAACACAAAACAGTAGGTGTGAACGCATTGAATGCGGGTACTCCATTGGCACAAAAATCCCAATTCTGGAAGTGTATTGATTTGCGTGAGGTAGGATTCCATTCCCAGGTGCCTAGGAAATAGCCACTAACATCTGCCTCTATCACCCCAACAGAATGGCTTTCCCACAGAAAGGGACCAGACTGCGGCCGAGAGCTCGGCTCCGCAGAAAACGCGGAACCTCCTTACGAACTTGCAGCAGGAGATCACCAGGGCCTGCGAAGCCAAGAGGAGGCAGGTTGAGGAGGAGGCCCAGGGAAAGCAGCAAGAGTCACAGGTGCAGCAGGGGCCAAAGGTCCGCAAAGAGTCCCCAGCTCCCAGCCAGGGCCTAGGAAGGAAACAGAATGCAGGTGAGTTTTGGTGTGGCGAGAGCCCTTTAACTCTGAGGGTGAAAAGAAAAAAGAATGTGTTTTAAATATTGTGTTAGGCCACAGGACGGTTTCCCAGAACTTTTACATAATGTGCTTTTCCTGAATTACAGTCAGTTTGGTTGCTGTGGAGCCTGACCTCAGGTTGCAGCCTGTGCCATGAGGACTGAAATTCAGTGTGATCCTAGTAGACGTATTATTCCAAGCATTTCTGCCACTGAGTATTTTAGATAAACGTGTGAACAAGACGTGTTCATTTACTACATCAGAGAATAAGTATAGCATACCAGCCGAGAATGCTGGTTTTGGAGCCAGATTGGTGGGAATCTAGTTTTTCTGCTTCCTAGCAATGTGACTTTGGAAGATTACTTAACTTTTCTGTGCCTATTGTCTAATCTATAAAATGAAGATAATTCCAGTGTCTCCTTCACAGGATTATTGTGGTGCTGAAAGCAGTTCATAGCATATGTAAGGAGATGAGGACAGTGCCTGGCTCATTAGTAAATGCTGGCTATTAAGAAAGCCTCTCTGTTACCCCTCAGATCTCCAGGTGAAGGTACAAGATAGCACCATGCAGTCGTACCAGCAGCTACAGGATGCTGCCAGTCAGTGTTTGTTGGCCTTTGAGGGACTGACCAGCAGCAAAGACAGTCAGGTAGGCAGCAGTGTAAATCAGGAGTTCTCTGGGCCTGCTCGTACTGTGTCCCCCAGGAATGTCGCTAGCCTCTCATGTTCCCTGAACCTAACGGTATCTACTCCGCTCTTCAAAACTATCTGCGTTCCCACTGTTTTCTTCGGGCAGGTCAGAAAGATAAAGATGGACCTCCAGAAGGCTACTGTCATCCCAGTGAGCCAAATCTCCGCCCAAGCAGGTTGGTCAGAGGGGTTAAGAGTATGGCCCTTCATGTCATTTTATTGTTTTTTAAGATTCTGAATCTTTTTATCTGTAAGGTTTCTATCAACAGAGTATGTTCAAACAAGTGTTGACAGTTGGATCAGGTATGTGTAAGTTCTGTGTGTCCTATTTTACTCTGCTTTATTTCCTCTTCAACACACAGAAGGTAATTGTTATGTGTTTGTTGACTCATTTTTAAAAAATAAGCTGTATATTAATAGTAAATTATTTAGGAAGGCTCTTAGCTGGAGTTGAAAGTTACTGCTGAAAACATTTCTAATGGAACCTAGGATGTGACCTGTGTTCGTTGCTTTTGTCCTGTTTCATCACCTTTCCAAACTTGAAGCCTGCCTAAATACTTTAATACAAGTCCCTTTTCTCTCCAGAGACTGAAATTTAGAGTAAAAACCAGATGGGAAAGACCCTTCTTCCTCTTTTACAGAAACAGTTTCCATTTCACAGAGTTCTGGCTGCGGAAGCCTCCGGATTTCTGACTGCGGCCAAGTGGCCAGGGCGTGTGTACAGCTGGAAGGCTGCTCCGACTTAGCATGGCTCCTGGTGCCCCTGATTAACTTATTACCTAAACAGTATAGGAGAGTCACAGCTTCTGCCCTTGAGAGGCTATGTCACAATGAGGTAGGAAGCCAAGGTGACAAAAGTTTCTGTGGAGTTTTCAAGAATGTAGAGGAATCACAAGATGCTTGGGTGCTTGAGCTTGAAACAATGTCACAATGTGTTCCCCCCACCAGCGGGACTCAGTGACATGGAACAGCTTGTTGATCAGTCGTGGAAGCCCATTAGTGTCTAATATGGTATCTGGGTAACCTTTACAGAGATAGATTAAAATGTAACTAGCATCCTGGATACACCTATATAGCTCCCACTGCAATGGTTCCTGGGTGCTGACTCGCCCCCAGCCTTGTAGTGAATGTATAGAAGGCACAGCCCTGCTGCACTCGGGGCTCATCCTTTGGATAGGAATCCACCGAGCCGGTGCCGGCACTAATAAATGCTGCTGCTCACCAAATGTCTCCGTGTCCCAATGCCTTGTGTGTAGTTCCACCATACCGGCAACAACAGAACTCAGTATCACTTTGCTGCCCGAAATTCTCTCTGGAGCAGGGCAAGGTAGACATAAACAAGGACGTGTAGCTTTCTGGAATGTGAAGTGCCTTTTCCTATGATAGAAACAGAGGAGATGCTGACTAGATGGCCATTCCTCGCCTGCATTGCCCTCCTCAGCTCATCCTCAGGCCCCTTGGGTGACCGCAGTCAACCCTGCCTCCTCCTCCATCAGGAAAGTCAAAACATCACCCCTGAGAGCCGAAGGTGCTTGCCCCTCCCTCCCGTCCACAGCTGTATTTCCCTCTTGGCATCCTGGTTCAAAGGACAGGTGTCCTTCCAGCCCACTGGCCCTTCTACCTCCGCTTGTTCCCATCCCTTCCCCCGTCCTTCAAGACTTTGCCTCGTCATTTCTTGCCTTTCTCTCCTGTTTGCAAATTGCTCCCTCCTGTGGGCTCCTTTCGCTTTAAACATACTTGGGTGGCTCCCATGCTAAAATGTTCCCTTTGATTCTATATGTAAGTATTTTCTAGTCTTCCTCATGGGTGGGCAGGTGTGCTTGGTGCCAGGAATTATTCCCTTCTTTGTGGCCTCTGTTTGGTGGACTTATGTGAGAGTATTCTCTTCCAGGTTCTCCTCCCACCCCTCTTTCTCCTGTGTGGGCTTCTGCCCCCCCACTAACTGTAGGTGTTTGCTAGGAACCCACCTCACCCTTCAGTGCTTCTCATTCTGCATGCGCCATGGCTTCCAAGGTGACCTCCGTGCTGATGACTCCCAAGTCTCTGGTTCGTTCCTTTCCGCTGAGCTCCAGGTTCCCTGGCTTCAGCTCTCTGAGCGACGTGTCTGCTGGGTGTTTGTGAGCGGCTCCCGCATGCCTGGAGTTCAGCGTGTTCCAGTCTGAACTCGTCATCTTCCTGCGCCTGCTCGTGCTAAGTGACCAGCACTGTTCCCAGCTTGTCGCTGAGCTGGAAACCTGGACGTGCGCCTGACTGCCTCCTCTGTTTCACTCTCCCATCGGACTAGGCTCTAGTTTTGCTGTTCTTCACTTTCTGTGTATTTCCTGACTCTGTCCCTTTGTCTCTGTCACTTCTGTAAGCCCTTGTCCTGCAGCCAGACACAGGCGTGCACTAGTGTTAGAGCTCAGTAAATGTTGAGTCACTGAGAGAGGACCTAATTCCTGTCTCTTTAGAAGTGGGTGTCCACGAGTAGTTAGATTCAAGCAGAATTTAAGTATATTCAGGGCTGGCATGTATATGGGACATGGGAGGCCATGTCAGCCGTAGGGCAGGGAGCTTGGTTTCCTAACAGGAGAAGCGTGGAGAAAGGGACTGGATGGGGGTTTTGGCCAAACGGGTTCTCTGAAACCCTCAGTAAACTAGTAAGTAGGGATGTGAGCTGGGTGTGTTTGTATGGAAATGTACATATTTTAATAATCTCTGTAAAGTTTGAGTCTATTTCTGCTTTTCTGGGAATTATTCGCTTTGGGGTTTCTGTAACAACTCATTATTTAATTCTTTGTTCCCTCCTGCTATTTTTACTTGTTAAGAAATGGTGTTGCCTTTTTTTTTTTAATGGAATTGGATTGGTGGTTTGGGAAGGATATTTCTGAGATTTTTATAACATTTTTTCAAGTAATTTGGAATTTATCAGGGTATTTCTAAACTACCAATTCTGTATTCATTCATTTAAATTTTCATTGCAAATAATGGAAACTAATTTAGAGCTGCCTGACCAAAAAAAAAAGGCATTTGTTCTCAAGGTAAGGGGTTTTTCACAGAACCTAATGGCAGGCATGGGGCTGTGGTTTCCACAAGTAGAAACTTTAGGGCCTTTCTCTCTTTCGTCTTGTCTTTGCTCTGTATATCTTTGTTGTGATTTTGGGTCCGCATGGCAGGTGCTGGCCCCACTGCTCACAAGTGTGTATGCTGTAGGCCAGCACTGCAAGGAGCTGCCCATCCGTGGGCTGGTTCGATTTGACTACTCCTCCACTAACTGTAGCCAGGGCAGGGGATGGGGCGCACCGGGCCTGTAATCCAAATGGCTAGTGTAGCCCTCTTCTCTGTCTCTGAGGATGAAGGAGGGCAGGTCCTGGGGTCAAGGCACGGGGCATCATCATGTGTTGGGGAGATCCTTTAGATGGTTTTTATCCTGGAGATGATGTCTTTGCTGTGGAGATACCATCCACAGCCCGTAGGGTCTGTTACAGTTCACACCTTTTTCCATACTGTTTGTCTCTCTGTTTGATGTGTCAATTTCAGAATTAGTTCATTCCCAAGTAGGTAATTCTTTTGAGATGGTACCGTGTTGTACGTACTTCTGCACCCCAGACAACATGCATTTGATCGTCAGATATTTATCCATATCTGTATTTTGACTTTAAATAGCTGGATTTATATAGAGGCCTTGTTATTACAATGATGAGAAATGATCTGCAGTTGTGTCTTCTCACTAAACTATCTCTGTCATATCCAGGCTCAAAGCTGAAGGAGATCTTTGACAAGATCCATGGCCTACTCTCTGGAAAATCTGTTCAGTCTTGTGGGTGCTGTGTCCGTCACACTTCATCCACAGGACCTGGACTTTGTCCAGTACAAACTGGCAGAGAAATTTGTGGTGAGAAACCTTATTGCCAGGGGTATGGGAGAAGGGGCTGGTACACAATGTTTAAGCCTCTCTTGAGTATTAAGATTTTCCCATCTCTGTGTCCCCAGAAACAAGGAGAGGAGGAAGTGGCCTCGCACCGTGAAGCAGCGTTTCCCATCGCAGCGGTGGCATCTGGGATCTGGGAGTTCCACCCCAAAGTGGGGACCCTCATTCTGGCTCATCTGCACAAGAAGTGCCCTTACTCAGTTTCTTTCTACCCAGCCTTCAAGGAGGGCATGGCTTTGGAAGACTATCAGAGGTAGAGTTGTTTCTCCTCACTGGCTATGAGGGTGATGAGTGAAATAGAAATAGAATTGGGATTCGTTTCACCCCCACGTTCAGCTCCTCTGACGCCCCTTGAGTGTGCTATCAGAAAATACAGTGTCTTTCATGCAAACTGGGTGACTTTTGGAATTATGGATTTAGGTACAATAATGGAGATAGTTTAAGGGAAAGAATACTGGATCTAGAATCCAGGGGATACCTGCTTTGTCATTTAATAGATTTTCAAAATGGGTAAATCATTTAACCCGTTTGAGCGTCATTTTCCTTATTTGTATATGTGGGCAATGATATGCGTTACCTCCTGTGAGTTGTCTCAAAGGGCTTATATGAAGCACAGGTTTGATTATGGAGATGAGTCCTTTGGAAATTAAGTATTCTACAAATGTAATAGGCAATAATTTGATAATGCTAAACATAATCCTAATACAGTGTTATTTTAGCCATGAAAATAGACTGTCACTCTCACTTCAGCCTCATCACATTTTTCTTCTTCCAACACAGGATGCTTGGCTACCAAGTGGAGGATTCCAAGGTGGAACAGCAGGGGACCTTTCTAAAACGGATGTCTGGGATGATCCGGCTCTATGCTGCCATCATCCAGCTCCGGTGGCCATATGAGAGCCAGCAGGAGGTAGCAGACTAGGCCTACTGTTAGTCATGAGAGTCAGCCCTCATTCTTGTGTTTTATCTAAAGGAAATACTCTATCCAGGGAGTCCTCCAGAGAGGGCAGTCCAGCTGCATGTTAAGCTAAAGGACATTCCTGCTTCATAGGTATTCTCTAAAGTAGTTCGTGTTGATTGTTAGGAAATTTTTGGATCATGAGAGCCAATTGTTCAAGGACTAATTCCTATAAGACACTAAAGAACTGGGTTTGTAGAAGAGGCTGTCGGACAAGAGCAATGTAAATCAGTCATTAAGGTTAAAGATTTTATTAGAAGAGATGTGAGCAAGAAAGTGTCATATTAGACCTAGTTGGGCCTTAGAGGTCATCTAGGTCACGTCCTCACTGATGGACAGATGGAGGCTTTGCAAGCTGCAGGGATCCACGCTGTCAAGGACAAGAGACACGGCCCCATTCTTTTCTCAGGATACAGATTAGAGATGAAGAAGTTAATGGACTTGGAGTCCTGAAGAGAAAGGAATATAAACTAACCGGATCCGAACAGCTTTTATTGTGTACTTGCTATGTCCTGGGTTCTGTGCTAAAGGCATCAAGAGTGATGAGTAATAAGTAAAACATCTATAAGGGTAGCTGTTGGCCTGTGGAACCCCTTGAACTATGGCTGACAGATGTGTATTCAGAGGACCCTGAAAAGAATATATGGGTTCCAGTATGCTGCAACATTTCAAATCATAATTCGTTTGGGTTGTGTTTCCATCCTGAGGCATGTGCTTGGTTTAAGTGATCTGTGGGTTCACATCTAATGGCAGGAATTTAGATCTCTGAATAAAATGAGATGGAATTATAGGCAAACTTCTGTTCTCCTAGACTCATCCTCATGGCCTACATCATGGCTGGTGCTGGTTGGCACAGATATTAAACATGGAGCCACTGCCGGAAGTGACAGCCACCCTCCTCTTTGCCTTCCTGGAGGTATGTGATGCAGTTGTCACAGGAGGGAGGCAGTGGTTGCGGCAGCCCTGAGCCCCCTGCGTGACGTGAACGGGGTAGCAGTGTGAAAAGGGAGGCTAGTGGTGAGCAGCTCTAGGACCCAGTGTCAGAATTCCTTCCTGAGCCCTAACACAAACTAACCTGGCTTTCCGCTTCTCCCACTGTTCTTTTCTTCTCTCTGTGGATGTTTTCTTGTTTTGAACAACAGAAAACTGCATCCTAATGCAAGGGAAAAGGTGAGTTTATTTTAGGGTAGAGAGTGACACCAAGAACGAAGGATAGGGCATGCGGTGGGATCTCATGAGGGCCGGGACCAGGAACCTAGTGTCGCCAGGTACCAAGAGCCTCTCTGGGGCCCCGTGATTGATCATTTGTGCTTTTCCCGCAAATTGTCTCATTCTTGCCGTATAAGCCGACTTTCCTCCAGCTCCCTGTGCACAGTGGAGAAGATGGCCATCCAGGCAGTATCCCTCAGCCTCAGCGTGGTGCCCCAGCCTAGTGGAACTGGTGTCCCACCACTGTGACCCCTAATTCCCGGGAGAGAAAATATGATAAAGCAGTGTTCCCACTCTAGGGTGAGGGTCAGGCTTCTGTGGGAAGGAGACACTTCTGAAAGAATAAAGGCTTGGTGTACATACCATAACAACCTGGGGTCATTTG
Organism: Smutsia gigantea; assembly: GCA_032199065.1. Taxonomy (NCBI): domain Eukaryota; kingdom Metazoa; phylum Chordata; class Mammalia; order Pholidota; family Manidae; genus Smutsia; species Smutsia gigantea. The sequence continues at coordinate 95,012 of JAVSCE010022324.1, read as the reverse complement.
GCCTATAATGTCAATAGTTTCTAGTCACTTTTAAGTTCCTTAAATTACATACATGAGTAGTGATCCTGAATCAACTGAGAACACAAGTGGTGTTCTGTATACTGTGCTCAGTGAGGTTGGGAGGTATGCCACACGGTTAGAAAGACTTCCATTCAATAGAACGAAGAATATTTAAGTGTGAGTCATATTTTCTGGTTTTCTGAAACACCTGGCTACCTGACAGTCTGGTTAAATGGAGGTATTGACGTATACCGAGGAATGCTTCTGAAGAAAGTTGAATTTTTCCATCAATTCCCATAGTTAACTAGCTAAGTGGCATTGTGGCTAAAATCCTTGATATGAGTGGAAGGCAGAGGGCTGGTTGCACTGTAAGGGGTCTCCCACATGAGTGAATTTTCATTCTCTGCTCTGTGCCTGTCTTCCCCTGCAGGTATGTGGGAATGCCCTCATGAAGGAATACCAGGTCCAGTTCTGGAAGATGATACTTCTCCTCAAGGAGGACTACCTCCCCCAGTATTAACTCACTGAGCAGACACTTGGGGGGTTGGTGGGTGAAACTCATGACAGCAGATACACTTGGGCACAGCTACGTGCCGTTTTTGACTCTGTTAAAAACACCTGTGCAAAGTGTGGCATCTCCCATCCTCTCTTGATATTTGAACAAACACTTCTTAAGAGTCTCTCTTACGTATTGTTAGCTAAAAGAAAAAAAGCAAATTAAGAGGATCTTAGATGCAGATACCTAACATTTTTTAAACTCTGTCCTTTTCCAAACTCCCCCAGATAATCTGAGATGGTTATTACATGCAGTCATGAATTAAACACAGTCAAATCCCATCAATAAATAAATCCATTGGAGAAACGGATTTCTCGACCAGCTGGCTTGAATCTAGTGTGGCTTTCCCCCTGTATGCAGCCTTCTTACACTTCCCGGCTGATTGGCAGCCATATCCCCCCCTGATCACGGACGCTTTGGGAAGGAACAGTGCTCTCTTCTCCTTTTTCTTGTTTGAAAAGAAGGTTGAGACCATTTGGAAAAGCAACAGCATTCTTAGTGTTTTAAGACATCGCTGCCCCTTCCTTCAGATCAACGGGGGGCCGAACTCTGCTCCAAAAGACAGGTGTGAATTGTAGGTGTGACTCATGTCTTTTTTCTCTCCCTGTAGGATTGAAGCCATCACTAGCTTAGAACAGATGGGTTCCTTCAGACACCTCCAACAGTTCTTGGAGGTAAGACGCCCTTAGACCAACATGTCCCAAACTGTTGCTGACCTCGAACAGGTCTGGGTCTGACAAGTCTCAGACCTCTAGGCTCTGATTGCAGTCTTTTCCCCTTGATTTTTCTGAACCCTCCATTTTTGTCCATGGTTCTCTCTTAATTTTACGGGCTGCCATTTCATCTTCTAAGTCACTGTCCATATTGCCTGTGGGAAGCTATCCTAAGAGATAAATAAAATGTGTTTAGTGACTCCTGTCTCACCAGTACATTTTTTGCATAATGGCCAAGGTTCTCGTCTCAGTGTCAGGTCTGGGGAACTGGTGAATGTGGTCACTTTTCTCCATGAGAAGAAACCATACTTTCAGCCAGACTGCTCCCCTGTTTCCAAGAGCCAAACATTTTTAAGAGGTTAATTTTGATAAATAAATTAGAACTCTTTGGTAGGTCTTCCAAGACTGTCCACAGACTTCCAAATTCCAGTGGCCCAGCTGGGAGAACAAGTGATAATGAAAGAGGAGGCCTGGCCGTGGGAGACGGGGGTGGGGCAGGCATAGCAACAGCATAACACTTGTCCTCTGCTGTCCCTTACGCAGAAGCAGACGTCTTACACACAATGTCTATAGTTTCCCTTATGACTGCTGTTCCATAGGACTTAATGTGCTGTCCCTCAGAGTTTCTTCCTACTTCAAAGTATTGGGCAGAGTGTTACGAGAAAAATCATTGTTTTCTTCATCTTTCCCTGACCAGAAATGTTTGCAGAGCAAGGAGATTCCTGTGCCCCAGGGCTTTCTGCCTCCCTCCTTCTGGCGTTCCTGATGTCCCCCCACAGCATCATCACCGTTTTTTTGTGAAAGAACAGTAATAAAACAGTTCAAGACAAACTGTCTTTGGGAAAAGTCATGTCAGGTGTAGAAATCTACCAATACACATTTTTATATATTCATGTCTTGTGACCAGGAATGGAGATTTTCATGGCTCACAAAACCCTGGTGGCCCCTTATTAGATTTGATGACTCCCCAAGGGGTCCATATGATGAGCAATGGACTCAAAAGGTCCACTTTAATTGTCTGGGTTAGTAGCTGAGGCCTAGTCCTTACCTGCAAGTCTAGGTTATGGTGACATAATTATAAATTCAGAGGAAATGCCTGATGTCAACAAGGATGAATTCCCAGACAGCATCAGAGGTTGTTTAGTATGGGGGTTAGGGCTGTTAGCACATGTATTTTTGAACCAGAAAGCACTGTTTGTCCTATGGATCTGTTCCTCTGTGCTTAATGTTGTGGGTGGGATGTGTTTGGAGGGTATTCCCTGGTTTTTTTGAGTTGGTTGAAGTGATGTATTCCATGAATTATTGACTATGGTGCAAAAAAATGAGTAATAAGCATCATTTTTAAAAAGCCACTGCTGCTATCTAGTTGTTTGAGTATGATCAATTTCCTGTATCTTGAGCTATATAAATCATCAGGGGCACAATAGTCTGGTGCCCAAGTCTAAGTATAGAATGCTATGTGTTTTTCTCTTTTGTATCTTCTTTACCTTCACCATGGGAAAATGGCCCTTTGTTGTTTTTTTTTTTGTCTTTTGGAACTATGTACCAGTAACTGACCCTGTTTTATCTAGCAGAAATGGAAAAATGAACACCAGGGGAAGAGTCAGACTTCTTTCAGGTTTTCACTTTTAGGTTTTGTGACCTTGGGTAGGTCACCCACCCTCTCAGAACCTTTGGTCCCTAGATCAGTGGTTTTCAAATTGTGCTCCTGAGCAGCACCTTCCCAGTAGGCAGAACATCCCAGTTGGTGTGTAATGACAGCCGAGCTCCTTAGCGCAGGGAGGGGCCCTGAGGCAGTGGCTATTTGCACTTCCTCTCTTTGCCTGTGCTTTACAGATGGCATCTTTGTGTATCCTGACAGGGAGCGAGGTGGGAAGCACTGACCTTGGGGTGTTGAGTGAATGGGTGCAGCTCTAGTCAGTTGGCATACGGAGGCTTTGCAAATTTTGAAAAGTTCTCCCTTCAAGATACTACTGCCATGTGAAAAAGAATGAATAAAACAGCAGTAGACTCACAGACACTGAGAAGTGATTAGTGGTTACCGTGGGAGCGGTCGGTAGGAGGCGGATAAAGGGGCACAGAAATTCTCAATCATAATATAAGCCAGTCACGGGGATAGTAGTACAGCATGGGGAATGCCTTTGATGATTCTGTAACATCCTCCTCTGTTGACATAGAAACTGCACTGGAAGGGGTGAGGATTTAGTATTATGGGTAACCATTAAACCACTGTGTTGTATACTTGAAACCAATATAAGATTGTATATCAATGTTACTTCAAAATAATAATAAGAAGATAACTACTGCCATTTCCTGGAATATTGTCCTATCAATAACCATGAAAATCTGTGGTAGCAGGAGAGGTGAGAATATCTGGCTCACAGTTGCACAGCCTTTCAGTGGAGCCCTGATGGAATGCTGGGATCTCTGCCCCAGCATTTTTGCTCTCTGTGCCACGTATATTGGGGTCCTGTGTTAGATTATGTACAGGGAAGATCCTCTGCCAAAAATGAAATGTGGAAAATCACTGGATGAGATGAACTGTAAGGTCTCTTCCACTCTGAATTTGTACCACTCCATAGAAAATGCCTCTTAGGCTTTTGGGTGTTTTTTCTCTAGATGTGTCAACAGTCTTGTATATGTCATTGGATGCTTGGTGCTCCTAGGGGGTTCTTGATTGAAACCAAGAAAGTAGAGCATTGGGGAGGCCAGGTTCTGATTCTCACTGATAGTGTCTGCTTCAGAGAGAAGGTTTGCTAGCTGGTGGATGCAGCTCCTGATGGGCAGAAGCATCAGACTCCTTAGAGTGTAATGCTGCAGGACTGCATTCAGCTTGTGAACTCAAGTCCTCACTTGACTGCTAGCTCTCTTTCAGGACTGACCTCATTTCTCAGGCTGCGCACCCATATTTTTGTCCTATCATTGTCCTACATCATTTTAAAGCAAATTTGATAGTGAATTGAAAATTGCAGCAGGGGATAAACCCTACACATACCTTGGACAGTAGAATGGAGCTTTTCTGGAGATTTGCCACCCAAGCACTGGAAGCTTTCCCGTCTTCTAAAGCTTCCTGTGATGACCACAGTGACAATTAGGTTTGGATGTCTTCTGTGTTAGTGCTGGGACAACCAAAAGGGCCACAGTTTCCTTTTCAGGCCTGGCCCTTCACGTCCCTTTTCTCTGTCCTACCTAATGAATTCCTCATACTAGATTTCCTGTGGCCCTGCAGAAAGCAGATGAGAGCTTTGGTGTTCAGCTCTGATGAATTTACAAAACACCCATTAGAAAGGAATTTATTGTCCAGTTTGCAGCCAGGCTCCATTTTTTTAAAGTATCTAGTTTATACAGATGATGTATTCAAGAAACATGTCTTTTAGCTCCTACAGGATGTTTACATGAAAGGTAGTATGTGATCCTGGACCAGAAAAAATACATCTCTTTGTCTGTTTGTTTTATAAAGAACACTGAGACAATTGGAAAAATTTGAATAAGATCTATATGTTAGATAACAGTATTATGTCAACATTAATTTCCTGACTTTGATCATTGTGCTGTGGTGATAAAAATGAATGTCCTTCTTCTTAAGAAATACTCTTGAAGAACTTGGAGGTAAATGGGCATGGTGTCTGCAGTTCTCAGATGATTCAGTGGAGAGCATGTATCTACACGCACATGTGTGTGTGTGTGTGTGTGTGCATGTGCACATTATGTAAGTATACACATACATAGAATAAATGTCATATGCTAAGAAATTGGGGAATATGGGTAAAGGGTGTATGGGATTTTTTCCTATTATTCCGATAACTTTAAATTATTTGAAAATGTAAAGATAACCCTCCTCCTCTGCCTAAACAATGCTTGCACAACAACAAATGTTGGCGAGGTTGTGGAGAAAGGTTAACCCTCCTACACTGCTGGTGGGAATGCAAATTAGTACAACCATTGTGGAAAGCAGTATGGAGGTTCCTCAAAAAACTCAAAATAGACATACCATTTGACCCAGAAATTCCACACCTAGGAATTTACCCTAAGAATGCAGCAGCCAGGTTTGAAAAAGACATATGAACCCCTACGTTTATCGCAATAGCCAAGAAATGGAAGCAACCTAAGTGTCCATCAGTAGATGAATGGATAAAGAAGATGTGGTATATATACACAATGGAATGTTATTCAGCCATAAGAAGAAAACAAATTCTACCATTTGCAACACGATGGATGGAGATAGAGGGTATTATGCTCAATGAAATAAGCCAGGCAGAGAAAGACAAGTACCAAATGATTTCACTCATCTGTAGAGTACAAGAACAAAGAAAAAACTGAAGGAAGAAAACAGCAGCAGATTCACAGAACCCAAGAATTGACTAACAGTTACGAAAGGGAAAGGGACTGGGGAAGAGGGGTGGGAAGGGAGGGATAAGGGGGAAAAAGGGCTATTACAATTAGCACACATAATGTAGCAGGGGTGGGGATGGGGTAAGGGGATACGGGGAAGACAAGTAGTGATTCTGTAACATCCTTCTACGCTGATGGACAGTGACTGCAATGGGGGTATGTGTTGGGGACTTGATAATAGAGCGAGTCTAGTAACCATAATGTTGCTCATGTAATTGTGTATTAATAATATCAAACAAAACAAAACAATGCTTGCAACTCTTAAAGAGGTGACAAGGTGAAGTAGTAGATGAAATGAGAATGAGATGATAAAAGACTTGATAATTGTTGAAGCTGGTTGGGGGCATACAGGGGTTCAGTGTACCAGTCTGAGTACCAAGTTTATGTTTGAAATCTTCAATCTTCCTTTACAAAATACTTAGAGTCTAAAGAAAAAGGACTTTTTTTCTTGCGGGATGCACGGTGCCTTAACTATGCTGCTTTGAATAGTTAACTTCCAAGAGCTTGCAGTGTTCTAGAAGTGACTGTGGAGTTCCTATTTGCAGATCTGCTCTTGGGCCTAGTATTTCTGGGAACATACTTTTTGAAATGCTTGCTTGGAGTTTAGGAAAGTATCTTGGAGATAGTGTTTGGTCCAGATACTTAAAACTACTCAGAAAATTTTTTTAAACCCTTTTATTTTGGGTGTCCACTGTGAACATTGCCTTGGGTCATCTCTGCATATCTACACACAAATACGTCCTGGAAGGGCTCCCAGGGGCGGAGGGGTGGGGTGCAGAAGATTTTCTGCAGGGCCGGGAGGCGCAGGATTGGAGGACCAAGCTGAGCGGAGGGCGGTGCGGAGCAGCATCTGGGCCCGCCCGGGCGGGGGCACTAACTCCACTGCACCCATCAACCTCCACCCTCGGCGCGCCCTCCTTCGCCAACCTCTCGGTGAGCTCCCGAGGCACGGCTCTTCCCCACGATCCCTGCTTCGGCTACTTCCGTGAACACTCGGCCTTTTCCGCCGGCTGGTCGGGAAGCTACCCGGCGGGAGCTCCGCCCCCTTTGCACCGCCGGCGCTCGTCCACGCCCCTCGCGCGGCGTCGGAGCACTTCCCCTGCGCTCGCGCCCGCGCGCCGCCGGAACTCTTGTGGCTGCCTATAAAAGAGGTGGGGCGCGCGCGTCGCTGCTACTACCGTCTGCGGGGCGAACCGCGAGGGGAAAGGCCGCTGAGGCGCTTTGGCCCCTCAGCGCCCCCAGCCCAGCGCACTTACTGCCTCTACCCAGAAGCCGGTGAGATGGGGAGCTGGGGAGCCTGGGCGGCAGCGAGCCGGGGGCCGCCGAATCCTGGACGGCGGGCCGTGCAGCCAGGGCGGGGCGGGGCGGGGCCCGCGCCCGGACAGGTGAGCGCGGCGGCCTCGCAGCTCTTTCGGTCGGGCGAGGAGCCGGGCGAGCCGGCCGCCATAGGCTTGCGGCGCGTGGCTGCGGAGGAACCTCCTGCAGAGCCCGGGCGCCGGCGGCTGGAAGGTCATTGCTGGACAGAGGAGGTGGGGGGCGAGACTGGCGCGGTCTCCCCACGCCCAGCTGCGGCCCCCGCCCTGCCCCAACCGAAAGCGGCAGGCGGGGTGGGGGTGGGGTCCATGGGCGGGATCGTCCCCTCCCCCTCCCTGCAGAGGGCTCCCCCGCCGCCCCTAGTCCCTTCCCTCGGTGGGCAGCGACTCCGCTCTCCTTTTCCCAAATGCCCACAAGCAGTGCTGGCCCACACCTTGAAGGAAGAAGAGCGGAGAATCTAAAGGACTGTTTGACCTTCATTTTATCCTGTTTGGCGATTTTTTGGCCTTTTTTTTAATATAATTTATTATCATAAATCTACAATTACATGTGCAATATTACGATTATTAAACTACCACTTCATCAGGTCCCCCCCAACCAACCCCATTACAGTCACTGTCCATCAGCGTAGTGAGATGCTATAGAATCACTACTTGTCTTCTCTGAGTTATACAGCCCTCCCCGTGCCCCCCCCCCAACATTACATCTGCTAATCGTAAAGCCCCCTTTTCCCTCTTATCCCTCCCTTCCCACCCATTTTCCCCAGTCTTTCCCTTTGGTAACTATTAGTCTGTTCTTGGGTTCTGTGAGTCTGCTGCTGTTTTGTTCCTTCAGTATTTTTTTTTCTTTGTTCTTATACTCCACATATGAGTGAAATCATTTGATACTTGTCCTTTTCGGCTTGGCTTATTTCACTGAGCATACATAATACCCTCTAGTTCCATCCATGTTGTTGCAAATGGTAGGATTTGTTTTCTTCTTATGGCTGTATAATATTCCATTGTGTATATGTACCACATCTTCTTTATCCATTCATCTACTGATGGAAACTTAGGTTGCTTCCATTTCTTGGCTATTGTAAATAGTGCTGCAATAAACATAGGGGTGCATCTGTCTTTTTCAAATTGGGCTGCTGCATTCTTAGGGTAAATTCCTAGGAGTGGAATTGCTGGGTCAAATGGTATTTCTATTTTGAGTTTTTTGAGGAACCTCCATACTGCTTTCCACAATGGTTGATCTAATTTGCAGTCCCACCAGCAGTGTAGGAGGGTTCCCTTTTCTCCACATCCTTGCCAACATTTGTTGTTGTTTGTGTTTTGGATGTTGGCCATACTCACTGGTGTGAGGTGATATCTGATTGTGATTTTAATCTGCATTTCTCTGATGATTAGCGATGTGGAGCATCTTTTCATGTGCCTATTGGCCATCTGAATTTCCTCTTTGGAGAAGTGTCTATTCATGTCCTCTGCCCATTTCTTAATTGGATTATTTGCTTTTGTTTGTTGAGGTGCGTGAGTTCTTTATATATTTTGGATGTCAACCCCTTATCGGATACGTCATTTATGAATATATTCTCCCATACTGTAGGATGTCTTTTTGTTCTACCAATGGTGTCCTTGCTGTACAGAAGCTTTTCAGCTTGATATAGTCCCACTTGTTCATTTTTGCTTTTGTTTATCTTGCCCAGGGAGATATGTTCATGAAGAAGTCACTCATGTATGTCCAAGAGCTTTTTGCCTATGTTTATTTCTAAGAGTTTTATGGTTTCATGACTTACATTCAGGTCTTTGATCCACCTTGAGTTTACCTTTGTGTATGGGGTTAGACAGTCATCCAGTTTCATTCTCTTACATGTAGCTGTGCAATTTTTCCAACACCAGCTGCTGAAGAGGCTGTCATCTCCACATTGTATATCCAAGGCTCCTTTATCAAATTTTGACTGTATATGTTTGGGTTAATGTTTGGATTTTCTATTCTGTTCCACTTATCTGTGGGTCTGTTTTTGTGCCATTACCAAATTGTCTTGATTACTGTGGCTTTGTAGTAGAGCTTGAAGTCAGGGAGCCTAATTCCCCCTGTTTTATTCCTCCTTCTCAGGATTGCTTTGGCTATTCGGGGTCTTTTGTGGTTCCATATGAATTTTAGAATTATTTGTTCCAGTTCATTGAAGAAAGCTGTTGGTTGTTTGATAAGGATTGCAATGAATCTGTAGATTGCTTTAGGTAGTATAGCCATTTTGACAATATTTATTCTTCCTAGCCAAGAGCATGGAATGCATTTCCATTTGTTAGTGTCCTCTTTAATTTCTCTTAGGAGTGTCTTGTAGTTTTCAGAGTACAAGTCTTTCACTTCCTTCGTTAGGTTTATTCCTAGGTATTTTATTCTTTTTGATGCAATTGTGAATGGAATTGTTTTTCTGATTTCTCTTTCTGTTAGTTCATCATTAGTGTATAGGAAAGCAACAGATTTCTGTGTGTTAATTTTGTATCCTGCAACTTTGCTGAATTCAGATATTAGTTCTATTAGTTTTGGAATGGAATCTTTAGGGTTTTTTATGTACAGTATCATGTCATCTGCAAATAGTGACAATTTGACTTCTTCTTTACCAATCTGGATGCCTTGTATGTCTTTGTTTTGTCTGATTGCCGTGGCTAGGACCTCCAGTACTATGTTGAATAACAGTGGAGAGAGTGGGCTTCCCTGTCTTGTTCCCTATCTTAGATGAAAAGCTTTTAGTTTCTCACTGTTAAGTATGATGTTAGCTGTGGGTTTGTCTATATGGCCTTTATGATGTTGAAGTACTTGCTGTCTATACCCATTTTGTTGAGAGTTTTAATCATGAATGGATTTTGTCAAATGCTTTTTCAGCATCTATGGAGATGATCATGTGGTTTTTGTTCTTTTTGTTGATGTGGTGGATGATGTCGATGGATTTTCAAATGTTGTACCATCCTTGCATCCCTGGGATGAATCCCACTTGATCATGGTATATGATCCTCTTGATGTATTTTTGAATTCGGTTTGCTAATATTTTGTTGAATATTTTTGCATCTACATTCACCAGGGATATTGGTCTGTAATTTTCTTTTTTGGTGAGGTCTTTGCCAGGTTTTGGTATTAGAGTGATGCTGGCTTTATACATTGAGTTTGGAAGTATTCCCTCCTCTTCTATTTTTGGAAAACATTAAGGAGAATGGGTGTTATTTCTTCTCTATATGTCTGGTAGAATTCAGAGGTGAATCCATCAGGCCCGGGGGTTTTGTTCTAGGGTAGTTTTTTGATTACCAATTCAATTTCGTTGCTGGTGATTGGTCTGTTTAGTTTTTCTGTTTCTTGCTTGGTCAGTCTTGGGAGGTTGTATTTTTCTAAGAAGTTGTCCATTTCTTCTATGTTTTCCAGCTAGTTAGCATATAGATTCTCATAATATTCTCTTATAATTCCTTGTATTACTGTGGGGTCCGTCATTATTTTTCCTTTCTTATTTCTGATTCTGTTTATTTGTGTAGATTCTCTTTTTCTCTTAATGTGTCCGGGTAGGGGTTTATCTATTTTGTTTATTTTTTCAAAGAACCAGCTCTTGGTTTCATTGATTTTTTTCTATTGTTTTATTCTTCTCAATTTTATTTATTTCTTCTCTGATCTTTATTATGTCCCTCCTTCTGGTGACATTGGGCCTCATTTGTTCTTCTTTTTCCAATTTCAGTAATTGTGTCTTTAGACTATTCATTTGGGAATGTTCTTCCTTGTTTAAATAGGCCTGGATTGCAATATACTTTCCTCTTAGAACTGCCTTTGCTGCATCCCACAGAAGTTGTGGCTTTGTGTTGTTGTCATTATTCTCCATATATTCTTTGATTTCTGTTTTGATTTGGTTGTTAACCCATTGATGAATTAGGAGAATGTTGTTAAGTCTCCATGTATTTGTGAGCCTTTTTGATTTCTTTCTAAAATTTATTTTTAGTTTTATACCTTTGTGATCTGAGAAGTTGGTTGTTAGAATTTCATTATTTTTGAATTTACTGAGGTTCTTTTTGTGGCCTAGTATGTGGTCTATTCTGGAAAATGTTCCATGTGCACTTGAGAAGAATGTGTATCCTGTTGCTTTTGGGTGTAGAGTTCTGTAGATGTCTGTTAGGTCCATCTGTTCTAGTGTGTTGTTCAGTGCCTCTGTGTGTTTACTTATTTTCTGTCTGGTTTATCTGTCCTTTGGAGTGAGTGGTGTGTTGAAGTCTCCTAAAATGAATGCATTGCTTTCTATTTCCTCCTTTAATTCTGTTAGTATTTGTTTCATATATGCTTGTGCTCCTGTGTTGGGTGCATATGTATTTAAAATGGTTATATCCTCTTGTTGGACTGACCCCTTTATCATTATGTAATGTCCTTTATCTCTTGCTACTTTCTTCATTTTGAAGTCTATTTTGTCTGATACAATTACTGCAACACCTGCTTTTTTCTCCTTGTTGTTTGCCTGAAATATCTTTTTCCATCCCTTCACCTTTAGTGTGTGTATATCTTTGGGTTTGAGGTGAGTCTCTTGTAAGTAGCATATAGATGAGTCTTGCTTTTTTATCCATTCTGTTACTCTGTGTCTTTTGATTGTTTCATTCAGTCCATTTACATTTAGGGTGATTATCGACAGATATGTACTTATTGCCGTTGCTGGCTTTAGATTCATGGTTATCAAAGGTTCAAGGGTTGCTTCTTTACTATCTAGCAATCTAACTTAACTTTCTTGTTAATTATTGTAAACCCCATCTGATGTTTCTTTATTTCTCTCCCTTCTTATTCTTCCTCCTCCATTCTTTATATACTTGGTGTTTTATTCTTTAGTTAGTATTTGGATGGTCTGCTTTCTTTGCTATTATTTTATTTTCTCTGGTGACATCTTTTTAGCCTTAGCAGTGCTTCCCTCTAGAGCTGTCCATTTAAGATATCCTGTAGTGGTGGTTTATGAGAGGCAAAACTCTCTCAACTTTTGTTTGTCTAGAAATTGTTTAATCCCTCTGTCATATTTAAATGATAATCATGCTGGATACAATATTCTTGTTTCAAGTCCCTTGTGTTGCATTACATCAAATATATCATGCCATTCTCTTCTGGCCTGTAAGGTTTCTGTTGAGAAGTCTGATGATAGTCTGATGGGTTTTCCTTTGTAGGTGATCTTTTTTCTCTCTCTAGCTGCCTTTAATACTCTGTCCTTATCTTTGATTTTTGCCATTTTAATTATTATGTGTCTCGGTGTTGTCTTCCTTGGGTCCCTTGTGTTGGGAGATCTGTGGGCTTCCGTGGACTGTGAAACTATTTCCTTCCCCAGCGTGGGAAAGTTTTCAGCAATTATTTCTTCAAAGACACTTTCTATCCCTTTTTCTCTCTCTTCTTCCTCTGGTACTCCTATAATGCGAATATTGTTCCGTTTGGATTGGTCACACAGTTCTGTTAATATTCTTTCATTCCTAGAGATCCTTTTATCTCTCTCTACCTCAGCTTCTCTCTATTCCTGTTCTCTGATTTCTATTCCATTAACAGTATCTTGCATCTCATCCAGTCTGCTGTTAAGCCGGTCGATCGCTTGTCTCATTTCTGCATTGTCTTTCCTGACTTCCCTCACTTCCTCCCTCACCTCTTGCACATTTCTCTGTAGATCCATCAGCATGGTTATGACTTTTATTCTGAATTCTCTTTTAGGAAGACTGCATTTCCATCCCTTCAGGCTCCCTCTCTGCAGTTGTCTGGTTGATTTTAGTCTGGACCATATTCCTCTTTCTTTTCATGGCTATAGGAGTGGTCCCTGGTTGTCACCACGTATGTCAGCTGGGCTCTTTAAGACTTTAAAAAGAAAAAAAAAGAAAGACAAAAGAAAGAGAAGAAAAAACAAAAGAAAACAAAAAAACAACAGAAAAAATCGCCCACCGGAGTAGATTCTGTTGGGGTGCTGTAGGTGGCGCTGTTGCCCCACTATTCCGCAGCTGTGGCTGTACTGCTCTGCAGGGCCCTTTATAGCTCTGGCCGGGGTGGGACCGAATGGGAGGCTGTTGATCTCTGTGGGAAGTCTAAGTGCGGCCACCCTTTCCCAGTCGCCAGCTAAGACGTCCAAACCTCCCCAGGACTACCAGCCCGCAGGGCTGAGTGTGCCCTGGCGATCCAACTCCTCCGCTGGGCTCCTGTCTCTTTAAGACTGCTGAGAAAAGTGTGCTGTTTTTTTTTCCTTCTCGGGAGCCGGCTGCCAGCACCCTGGTGCATTCCCCACTCAGATCCTGCACCCTCTGTCTCTCCAATCTCTGCTACACCGCGCCATGTATGTCAGCACTCCCCACGCAGATCGCCAGAGCTGGTTATTTTGCAGGGTGCACTTACACTCCCTCCTGGCTCTGAATCCTCTCCTCCCACCAGTGCGCTGGGGTGTGTGAGTGCTCGGGTCCTGCTGGGTCGTGGCTCCGTATCTTACCTCCCTCGTGGGGTGCCAAGTCCTCTCAGGTTTAGCTGCATGCTGTGAGCTGTCCTGTGTATTCTGGTCTCTCTTTTAGGAATTGTTGTATTTGCTCTATTTTCTTTGATATGTATATAGTTTTGGGAGGAGATTTCTGCCGCCCTGCCCATGCCGCCATCTTCCTGGATGTCCGAGAAGATACTTTTTAAAATAATTTTTAAATATTAAAGTTGTTTTAATGTATAAAATATGATAAATCATGTAAAATGTCCCATGTTCATGAGAATAAAAAGTATTCTACTATTCTGGGGTGGAATGTTATGTCTGTATTACTCATGTCTAGTACATTTGCAATATTTTTCAAGCCCCGTATTTCTTTATTGATTTTCTATTTAGGTGTTCTATCCACTTTTGAGAATAACATAGTGAAATATCCAACTATCATGTACAGCCATCTATTTCTCCCTTCAGTTCTGTGAATACTTGTTTCATTATTTTGTAGGCTCTGTTATGTGGTGCATAAAAGTTTATAGTTTTTATATCAGTGAATTAAAATTTTTATCAGCATGTCATTTACTCCTTTCTCTTTTAAAGATTTTACTTTGATACTCTTTGATATTAGTAATGACTTTCAAATTCTATTTTCATAGCATATCTTATTCTATCATTGGTTTTCAGCATATTTGTATCTTTAGGTATAATGTGAATCTCTTACGAACTATGTATGGTTAGATCCCGTCATTTTTTAAATTTTGTTATTCCAACTTTCATCTTGATTGTGTAGCTTCTTTTGTACTTAAAATAATTTTCAATAAGGAGGAATTTACTTCTATTATTTTGCTACTTATTTTCTGTACTTCTTATGCCTTCTCCCCCTTGATTCCCCCAATACTGCCTTTTTTGTGTTTCATCACTTTTTTAGTATACTATTTTTATTCTTTCCTATTCATTTTCCATTCTGCATATTTTCAAATTGTTCCCTAATGTTTACAAAGGGGATTACAAATAATATCTTATATTTATATCAAGGAAGTTGAATTTATATCAACAGGTTCAATAGCAGGAATTAATTATCTGCTTATCCAACTCCTTCCTCCCATAATTGTGTTATTACTGTCTTAAATAAACCTTATACACTGTATAGTCATTAACGTATATTTATTGCTATTGCTTTATGCATTTGTCTTTTAAATAATAAGGTAGTAGTATAAGTCAACAAAATGATACCAGATTTGTACTAAAAAAAGAGTCCATAAATTTAGCTCCACCAGGAATGACCATGTTTTGTACTTCTTATAACTAACGTGTACATTTCTGAGTGTGATTGGTAATGTTTATAATGTTTTGTTGAAATCCAGATATTTTGAGTATTGCACTGTATTGACTCTGGAAATAATGTTCCTTCTTTCTCAATGGATTGGTGAAGTTAATTACATTTTTCATCATATGCTGGCCAAGAAGATATTTAAGAGAAGTTATTAAAACAATGTTTTCCCAAGCTTGTCCACTAGTGAACCACAAATGTCAAACAAAGCATACAATCATGTTACTTGAATGAAACAGTCCTTATTACCTAATTTGACATCCACTGCCTACACTAGGAACATATGTCATATCTCCATGTATACCTTATGTGGGATGGGGAATTGAGGATGACTTCCGCCATGTAAAAAATGAAAGTCACCAAAATTTACCAGCCTTGTTCTACATCAAGCATGTTCCAGAATCCCACAAGTGGAGTGGTCAACTACTGTCTGGAGCTTGGAAATAGTTATTTCTAACAAATACCTTTAGCTGAATATTTATTCTTTGGTGGAGGGAATGACTCTTGGAGCTCTGCCCTCTAACATCTTCCATGATATAGTTTTTGCTTTGTATTTTTCAGGATATATTTCCAGGGATAATTTTTATTTATTTATCTGCTGTGAAGATATATAAAAATATATAATTCTTATAGAAGAATTAAGTCTTCTAGCTTGTCCTGTTTTAATGAGAAGTGTATTTGCCTTCTATATTTATTCTACATGTATAGCAGTTTCTTTTGTCTTCTATTGGTGTCTTTTCTCTTTCGGGTTTTCAGTTTTCCCCTTTATCACTAGTTTTGAATCATTTCATTATTTTGTGATGGTGAAATCTTCATGTTTCTAGTGTTTACAATGCATTGTTCTTAGAAATGTGAATTTAACATCATCACATTTGTAGAAATCTGCCCATTATTTTTCAAATATATTTCTTCCATTATTCCTTACTCTTTTTTGTTGAACTACCAATTTACTTCTCTACATACAATGATGTGTCTATATATCTATACACACACGTATATTTATCTATATAACTATATATCTTCTTTCAGTTGACATTTTTCTAGTTTCCTAAATGATTTATTTTATGTCTTATTTTGTATAGTTTGTATTTATGTGCCTTCAGGTTTGGTTACTAAGTTCTTCAATGTATAACCTACCATCATCCCTATCCTGTGTATATTAAATTCATTATCTTTAATAAATAATTTGTAATTTATTTATATATAAATTTTTACATATAATAAATAAATTATATATAATATATAAGAGTGACCTACTAGGTTAATTTCCAAATATATATTTTTTTATTGACAATGGGCGTAGTTTTCTTTTTCAGATAATTCATTGTTGATATATATATAGAAATGCTATTTAATTGAATGTTTTTATATCCTTCAATTTTACTATATTATTTGATTAGATAAACACTTGTGGAAGAGTTTTTAGTATTTTCTGTATATAAAATCATGTCACCTGGAAACGGAGACAATTTTACCTTTCTTTTTTGCTGATTTAAAGTTCTTTTTTCCTTTATTTTCCTGCTTGCTCTGACTAGGATTTCCATTATTATAATGAATAGTGGTGGTGAAAGTGGACATTCTTTTACTGTTATTGATCTTAGAAGAAAAGCTTTCAACTTTCCCCAATGAGTATGATTTTAGTTGGGGCTTGTCATAGATGGTATTTATTATGTTGAGGTACATTTCTTCTCTATCTCATTATTAATAGTTTTTAATCATGGACGAATCTTGTCCTTTATAAAGTGATGTTTTTCTGCATCTCTTGAGATCATAAGATTTTATATTGTATTCCATCAATACAATATATCACATTTACTGATTTCTGTACTTCAGTGATTCTTACATCCTAGGGTTGAATCCTATTTGATCCTGGTGTATGATCCTTTTAATACGTTATTGAATTAGTCTGCTAATAAATTGTTGAGAATTTTTGCATGAATATTTATCTGAGAAATTGACCTTTATTTTTTGTTTATAATAGTGTTCTCAACACAGTAACCTGGCTTCATAAAATGATATTGGAAGCTTTCCCTCCTCTTAATTTTTTGAAAGATTATAAGAAGAATTGATATTAATTCTTTTTTAAATGTTTTGTTGAATTCACCAGTGAAACTATCTATACCTGGGTTTTCATTATTAGCAAGTTTTTATTACCCTTACTCATCGATCTGTTCAGATTCTCCATTTCTTCATGGTTAATTGGTGGTATTATATATTTCCAGGACTTTTCCATTTTTGTACATTGTTTAATTTCTTGTCATATACTTATACATAGAAGTGTCACGATCATTTCTATTTCTACTTTTACTTATAATTTTACTTATAATTTCTCATTTATTTGAAATTTTACTTATTTTTTCTTGTCTTTTTTTCTAGGTTAATGTACCTTGAAATTATTTTGGTATATACCTTTTCAAGATCCAACTGTTTTGTTAAACTTTTCTGTTGTTTTCCTGTCCTGAATTTATTTCTGCTCTAATATTTATTGCCTTCATTCTTCTAATTTTTAAAACATTTTTTATTTACTTGTTATATAAAGTTTATTTATTTAAGATTTTTTCTTGATCTATGAAATTCTTTCTATTCAGTTCCTTGTTAGATCTGCTTTTGTAGCATCCTATGAGTTTTAGTATATTGTATTTCTATTTTCATTGTCTCAAAATATGTTTATTCTATTTTGATTCCTTCCTTTGTCTATTTTGTGTTCAGGAATGTTGCATTTGGTTTTCATTGACTTGAATTTTCCAGTTTTCTTTCTGTTATTTATTGTAGTTTCATTCCACTGTTTGAAAAAGATACTTGGTATTATTTTTGTCTTCTTTATTTTGCTAAGAATTGTTTTGTAATTAATATATTATTTATCCTGGAAGGTACTTAACCTATGATTTATTCAGTGTGTGCTTGAGAAGATTTTGTACTATGTTTCTGCTTGATGTAATGGTCTATATATGTCTCATGTGCTTCCCAGCAGGCAGTATCAAGCAGCTATGCTGCTATGACCAGTATCCTTAACTTGGGAAAATTGGATGCATATACAATACAATTTTTTGCATGGGTTTCTAATAGAAACAACTGTGTTAGCTCTTTATTTGTTTAGCTCAGTTGATTATTTCCTTTATGCGTGGTGTTTTGCTGCTTTACTGCATTCCTCTTATTTTTGATTCCAGAAATTATTCATTTTATTTTTTCATCCTGGATATATTTGGATTCTTATGAATATACTTTAGAAATTTTCTGGGATACAGGCAATTATTTTGAACCTGCTTTCTTCTTGTTGTTATGACTTGTTAGTCTGCTCTGAAGCCATGTTCAGTGTTGGTCTTGTTATTTTAAACTATTGATCCAAAACCTTACTACATATAAAACAATCTGAAATTAATTCTTCAGTTCGGTTGTTTGGAAAAAGCAAGATTCACAACCTGTATGAGCCTGGGAACTCATCCTCACAGTAATTCAAGAAGGCGGATCTTCTCCTGAACTTTTCAAATCTTTCAGTGAAGCTTTCTTCTCTTCATTGCTCTGCTCAGGAACATTAGTCACTTTGATTAATCTCCCATATTCAGGAAATCATTAGAGTCCCTCTCCTATGCCCTTTTCCACACAGCTACCTTATTTTCTCTGAATTTATCCCATAGATTTCTATCACTTTGTGACAATTTTGTCTGTTTATAATTTTTTATTACAACTCTTCATGAGTCAGGCATCAGAAGCTGTCCTAAGCATTAGATTAGGAGCTTAAATCTTACTGTAATAGCAAGTTTCGTTTCTCATTCTGTGGCTTCCAATTTTCAGAGTTATTGCATTAACCATTAAATGTGATGATTTTGAGATTTTCAGAAACTTTCTCTTAATTTAGTTATTACAGTGAAAGTTGAGCTCATTGATGCAGTTTTACTTCACATTTTAACATATTTTACATTTTACAGATATATTTCTACAGTGATTTAGCCACCAGTGATTCATAAGCCATTTTTGGAGCTTATGCTTTCTTAAATTTTACAAATCCCTACTCTAAATTTATCCCTTAAAAATCATACTATTGCCAATCTAATTAATCTCAATGGATTGGCCAAAATGCCTATGGAAAACAAGGCATGGAGGACCTGTGCCTTTTCAGGAGGCTGCAAATACTTCCCCTGAGGACCATCAGAGATACAAGCACAGCTGTGTAATTCAGAAAGTGTTAACCAAACACTCGAGAGGCCTGAGACACATATATTCTTGTGGCTTACCGCACAAACACACCTCCAAGAAAGAACTCTCTGGGTGATGCTCACCGCCTTGAACTGATGAGTAATGAAATTGGGCATTCCATCCGTGTGTCTCCACAAGTGCTGATTGCAGGAAAAATCCCTCATTCTTCAACAATATCTGTTTTTGTTATTCATGCTTATTCCCTTTTGGGATTTCATTTTGATGGTTTTATCAGATTGATGAAAACTAAATTGCCAAGGTACAGTGATACCACTCAGTGTTATTAGCACTTTTGTGTTTTCCTATAATAATTTAGTATATTGTATTTCCATTTTCATTTGTCTAAAAATATGTTTATTCTATTTTGATTCCTTCCTTTGTCTATATTTTGTTCAGGAATGTTGCATTTGGTTGCAATATTCCATAAGAATATATGTGTCTTAGGCCTCTATGAAGCATTTCATTTTATCAATTTATTACCACTCCCTAATTCTATAACCATTAGATATGTGATATGAAGAGTTAAATTCTATAAATCAAGTCACTTCAAGGCTTGTATATCATATGAAGTTTTGTCCTCTCAAACTTTTGCTTGTAGGAACATCTTATCAGTCTTTCCATGGACTACAAGTTAAAAGAGCATGTTAGTGAACATGAAGAACTTTAACATCTTCAAGGAATTCCTCCTCGTAGACATCTCAAGCTCCTGGGAGCCCGAGCTGGAAATTTTCTCACTTTTACCGTCATTGTTATGGACACACACCTTCACTCCCCAATGTACTTCTTTATAGGCAATTTATGCCTCATAGATTTTGGTTACATCTCAGTTACTGTCCTTTGTAAATTTTCTAAAAGGCAGTAAACTGATTACTCTCACAGCTTGTGCTGCTCACACTTTCCTATTTATTTTCTTTGGGTCCACAGAGTTCTTCTTGTGGTCATGTCCTATGACCGCTATATTGCCATTGCCACCCTCTGCACTATGGGCTCACCATGACCCCATGTCTGTGCACACAGGTAGCAGGTGTCTCATGGGCCAGTCGGTGGTCTGTTCTGCTGTCCACACAGGGACCCTGTTCAGGCTTCCCTTCACAGAGTCCAATGTTATCCATCAATATTTCTGTGATGTGCCTCAAATCATACAGTTATCATCTCCAAATATGTAATTTTCTGAGTCTGTGAGTGCTGTGATTTTTTTATTCTTCTCTGTCATTTTATTCACCTCATATGTTCACATATTTTTCACTGTGCTCCTGGGGCATTCTGTAGAAGCCCAGAACAAAGCCCTTTCAACATGCTTCCCACAGATAGCTGCTTTTATTCTGTTTGTAGTTTCTGGATTATTTGCTGTATTGGGTCCTGTCTCAAGTGTGTCAACCATTCAAACCCGGCTCATGGCTATGCTCTATGCCATGGTGCCCCCTGCACAAACCCTACCATATTTAGCCTGAGAAACAGGGAGATTAAAAGTGCTTGGGGAAGAGTGTTTAATAAATAGGTGCAGGTCCAAAGAATAGTTTTTCTTACTGGAAATTAACATATCAATAATCAATTTGGGAAGATAATTATACTACACAAACTGTATTATGTTAAAGTATTATTTGTTATTTTTATTAAAAAATGGAGAATGATGTGTACATAAATTAGTAGTAATCACATTAACAAAAGTTTTGCTTGAATAAAATGAATGATTATTTCTTACACCCACTCTTTTGAATGTAATTTACGTGGTACATAGTGGATTATTGTTTATATTCCCTATGTTCTGTAAATCATAAAGGCATGGAACAATATAAGCCATTTCACCATTTATACATTGATTTGGTCATAAATATTTGATAAAAGCTCAATTCTAATTGTAAAAAGATGTCTTATATTAGGTTTTTCAAAAGAATAATAATTTTTTCCACTTTGATCCTTTATATCATTATAGGATTCTTTGTACAAACACAGTCTACAAGTTTATTAGAGAAGAGAGAACTACCTGTATCTAAACAAGTCTGTTAATGTGCATAAACATAAAATAAAATCTATTGCAGAATTCCTATTCATCAGAGTTAACATCAAAGAGAAAGAAGATATTTGGTATAAATGCTTCACAAGCAGGTAATTACTTTATTGTAGCCCTAAAAAAATCAATATGGGCAATACACACAAATATTGTGTGGAGGACACACAACAATGTTAGCATAAGAAACACAAACTTCTTATAATGTTTTAATGCTTAATATAAATAATATAGGATAAAAATGATGAGAGCCTGGCCATAAGTGAGCTGAATTAAGTCACTGATATTTCTGCATATTGAATGTAGATAACACATGATGGCTGGGATTCAGAGAATCCAAACGTCAGGACAGTAAAATGAGTGACAATTCGTATAGCAGAGAAAAGTACAGAGTTGAACACACCTGAGAAATCCTGATTAGATAGAAAATAGATTTTCCTCTCAAAGTCTTAAACAGTCTTAAAAACTCTGTATGACTTTTACTTGCATAATGCTTATTTCAATGTTGAGTTAAATATTTTTGTTCCAGGAGCAGAAGGGAATTTATAATTAGGAAAAAGGGCATTTACTGTTTCCATGATGTTGTGATAGATAACCATATGCTAGTCTCAGAATTAAATCTTAAAATTAACAAAATTTTGTGGTCATTATTATAGACCCTAATTGAGCAAAACCCACCAGCTGTTCTCTTTCAAATACAATAGCTGCATAAGTCTGAATTTATATTAATATGTCTATCCATGAATGTGTGTTTTGTTAATTCAAATAAAAGTTACTAAAAAGTGTCACTTTGTTTTGATTTGTTTAACCCCAATGGGTCACTAAGAGCTGCATAAGCGTAACTGTTTCTTCTGTTCTTACAGCATCACACCTCACAGCATGGGCAACACATTATTCATTCATGCCCTTATCCATAAGCAACTTCACCTTTCTAATTCACATTTTACTAAAGAATTTTGTTTTTAAAAATATCTTCACCCAAAATTGGTACATATACACAATAGAATATTATTCAGCCATGAGAAGAAAACAAATCCTAATATTAGCAACAACATGGATGGAGCTGGTGGGTATTATGCTCATTGAAATAAGCCACGCAGAGACAGAAAAGTACCAAATGATTTCCCTCATTTGTGGAGTATAACAACAAAGCAAAACTGAAGGAACAAAACAGCAGCAGACTCATAGACTCCAAGAAGGGACTAGTGGTTACCAAAGGGGAGGGGTGGGGGAAGGTGGGTGGGACAGGAGGGAGAAGGGGGTTGATGAGCATTATCATTTGCATACATGGTGTGGGGTGGGTCACAGGGAAGACGGTGTAGCACTCACAGAGAAGACAAGTAGTGACTCTGGCATCTTACTACACTGATGGACAGTGACTTCAATGGGGTACAGGGGCACTTGATAATATGGGTGAATGTATAACCACAATGTTTTTCATGTAAAACCTTCTTAAGAGTGTATATCAGTGATACCTTAATAAAAAAAAATCTTCACTCGTTTATATTCCCATCAGCATGATTCTGAGTGTACTTGCTTAAAGCACGGTCAAATACAACTTTCCAATAGTTGCCACTCTTGCATTTATAGAGTTTCATCTCATTTTCATTTCAGTTTCATTTCAGATTGCAAGTGTATTAGGAGTACTCATAAGTATGTGGAAATTATGGGTATTTTAATGTACTTTTTTGCCTATTTTTATTGTATTTCTGGACATACAACTTTGATTTCAAAGTGTTATTATTGTGTATTTATTATACCAATAGAAGACATGTTTTTAGAGAGAAAAATGTTTTTTCTATGTTTATTTAAATTTTGACCCTATATTTATTTTTGAAGAATTAAATTTTCTTTTAATATCACAATATACTGTTATCTGTATCATATCTGTTTCACTACTGTTTGTGGCATTTATGCTAACCTAAGATTCCAAAGGAGTCACTTTTTCTACTATTTCTGTTGTATCTTTTAAATTCTCTTTTAGGAGCATCTAAGATGACTTGTAGATTATTCTTGGTTTTCTGTAATAAGTGATGATGAAGATTACTATTAGTAAATTTTACTTAAAAATTTAAAAAGTAAAAATATGTCAAAATCAATAATGCTTTAAATTTACCAATATAATTGTTACTATCAATGTTATTACTATTATACCTAGTCTGATAGACTCCAAATCAAGAGACAATTTGTAATTATAGCCCTGCCTTATCTCAGAATGGTAGAAACTCTACTTTTGCTTATACTTTAAAAAGATGATGTTTTTCTTCTGGCAGAAGAATCCCAGAAATAGAATTCTGACCTTACAATTACTGTATTATTTAATCATCTGTTAAAATATACATTTAGTCATGGAAGTAATCCAAATTAATTGTAAAATTAGAGTATAGAAGGCAATGTAGATCATGATATCTGTCAAAAAGTTGTTTCAAATCTCCTTGAAAATAACTTTATATTCCATATGCATAGCTTAAATTCCAGTTTTAAATGAACACTGGGCAGTTCCACTGAATAAGCTGGATCAATACAGTGCTCATAGATAACACTCCTGGTTCCTGGAAAAATATGTTTAATAACAGACCTCAGCAACCCTGAATATGTGCTGGTTACATCCTTGTCCCTTTAGATTGGGAGAGATGAACATATTTAGTTTCTTCCAGTTCATTATTCTAAAATACCTCAATCTAATAGCTCATTTGTAGGCCTATAAGGAATTTTGGCTTTAGAAATAAAAGGACACATAAGGACCTAAGTGATTACTATACTGGTAATTGCCTGAGACTCCTGAGGGTGTGAACCAATGGCCATTGAAAAACCTATTTCCCAGTGATGTACATCTTTTTTTATAAGCCAATGTAATTTTTTAAATGTAGACTTATTTATACTTTTAAGACACTACCTTACTGATGTATAATTCATATATCATTCATTAATATAAAGTAAATATTCTTGTTCTAATTCAGAGTTGTACAACCATCATCACAATCAACTTAGGAACATCTTCTAATCACAAAAAGAAACCCAACATCCTTTAGGAGTTACTCCCAATTTCCTCAACCTTCTGTTAATTCTAGGAAATCACTAATCTACTTTCAGACTCTATGGATTTTCCTATTTGTATCTATCATATAAATGAAATCATACAATATGTGCTTTTTTAAATTGCCTTTTTAAATTGAGTGTAATGTTTTTCAGGGTTCATTCACTTTATAGGATGTATCAATGTCACTTTTCCTTATTGTCCAATAATATTCTATTACATGGAAATAATATAATTTCTTATCAATTCATCAGTCAATGGATATTTTAGTTACATCTACTTTTTTGGCCATTATGAATAATGCTATTTTAAACACTCACATACAAATTTCTTGTAGACATATGTCTTCTTTTATCTATATACCTAGGAGTGTAAATACTATGTCATATGATAACTCTATGTTTATCATTTTGGAAACTGCAAGCCTGTTTTCCAAAGTGGCATAAACATTTCATATGTCCACTAAAAAGATATGGTGCTCAAATTTCTCTACATCCTTATTAACACCTGTTATGTCTTATTTGTAGATGGCAAGATTTTCTGTATAGAAAACCCTAAAGACTACACCAAAAAGCTGTCAGATATTTAAGTTCAGTAAAGTCACATGATATTAAATGTACAGAAAACAGCTACATTTCTATAACTTAAAAAAATATATCTGAAAGAGAAATTTTAAGTCTCATTTATAATATTATTGAAAAGCAACAGAATACTTAGAAATAGATTTAATCAAAGAGATGAAAGACCTATACAATAGAAACTATAAGGTGTTGATCAAAGAGACTGAAGAAGATAGTGTCCATCACTAGATGAATGGATAAAGAATATGTGGTACATATACACAATATTCAGTTATGAAAAGGAAAGAAATCCATTTACAACAACATGGATAGATATAGAGGGTATTGTGCTCAGTGAAATAAGCCAGGTGGAGAATGACAAATACCATATGACTTCACTTACACATGGAATGTAAAAATGAAATAAAATGATCAAAGCAGTAATAGACTCATATAAATGGAGGAAAGACTGGTTGTTACCATGGTGGAGGGGTTGGGGTGGGTGGGTGAAACAGGTGAAGGGGATAAAGAGGCACAGAATCACAATTATTATAAAAAGTAGTCACAGGGATGAAAGTACAGCATAGATAATATAGTCAATAGTTCTGTAATATCTTTCTATGTTGACAGACACTAACTACACCAGATGAGGTGAGGGTTTAATAATATATATGAATGCTGAGCCCCTGTGTTGCATACCTGAAACAGATATAAGGTTGCGTGTCAAATGTACTTCAATAAAAACGTAGCAACAACAAGATACATGGTCCTCAGCACACATCATAGGGTTATAATCATCTGTCATGGCCCCCATATTCTCTGGTAGACAAAATTCTGTTAGACCAGTTCAAAAGAGTTAAAAATTACCTTCCAGGAACCAGATACAAATGGTTGAAACTTTCTTTAGACATGGTGTATTCTTTTCTACGCAGTATAATACTTAGTCTTTTGCCAAGACCTTTTGTTAGCAAAATTATTATATATGTCTGAACATTTGAATTTAGTGTAGCATTTGTTTCATTACTCAAACAGTATTAGAATAAATATGCCTAACGTGGAGAAGCAATATGTGGTAGGGATAGTTGTACATAAAAAACTAATCATTCCTAAAAAGCCATAACATATGTTTTAATTATTTTGTTAACTTGACAACTCATTATCCAATCCTTGACGTACCATACCTGTAGTTTATGACAAGTTTGTGTGTAAGTGAAGCTGCACCCTCTACCGCTGCAGTGACTGGGGCCTCCCCACTATCCACAGGGCAGTATCCCGGGCATCTCGCCATCATCTCTAGGGGCAGCCCACCCAAGGGTTACACCCATGCACACAGATTTCAGGTTTAGAAGTCCTGCCGACTACCACCAGATGTAATTCAGGGTACAAATACCTTTGAAACTGAAATCAGTCAAAGGGAGAAATAAAATTTCTTACAAGCAATCATCCACTTCTGCCCCCTGTGTCTCTTGCAACCAGGCTGCAGAGGAAGAGACCCCCACCCAACCTTTCTGGTTCAGATAAGCCCCCACTTGTCCTTATAATTAACTATTTACATGGAGATGGCCTACTTCTCTCCACCCACTGGAGAGACCCATTGAATGGAGATGCACTAAGCCAGGCAAGAGATTCTGGAGATATTGTAATTTCACCCACACCATGTAATCAATCACAGCATTCATGGGACCTTGTAAAGAAGCAGTTGCAAGAAGCCTGTTCTTCCAGTCTTCAGATGGGAATTAATGCTCTCTCTACTCAATTACAACAATTACTTGATATTCAACAAAAAACACAAATGCCAAACAGGAGTTATCCAATAACATGAAATGGTTAAACCCAGCAAACTGGTTCCGTGGCATTAATTTATGTATTTGGGTCATCAGAGCCCTTTGTCTGCTAATATTTTTCATTTTTCTCATAGCCTCCAAATGATTTGTTTCGTTATGACCGCCTCCGAGCATCGTGAGCAACAGTTGGCCACCTTGCTGTGTTCCAAGGAGCCCCAAGAATATGCAAACAAAAAAGGAGGATTTGTGGGGAACCAAATGGCTAAGTCCTGGACTAGAAAGCTGTAGGGCCACATGGCAAAGCAGAACACTGGTTCATTTTCAGCATGACGTGCTTCCCTATGTATTAATGGGTGCAAAGGGTTTTACTTTCCTTTGAAGTCGTCAGAATGGCTCTCCTTCATTGTCTGCATGTACCCTGCATCATCCTGTTTGGCTCATAGCCTTCTGATGTGCTGTACATTGTTTTTTTAAATGTGTGCTCAATAAATATGAGAGCTTGATAGCCATTCAGGGAAACCTCTCTTAGCCTCCCTCTCACCTCTCTTCCCTTTCCTGTCGTCTCAAATAATTCTTTCTGCCTCCGCTGACTTTGTGGGACAAAGCCCGTAGGTGGTGACTCCGACCTGACCGGCTTCACCCGCCCTAACAGGAGACCTTCAAACCAGCAGAATCGGCTTGTTCAGGAGAGGAAAAGGAAACCATCCAGGTCTCATTCCAGTAAGGGACAGTACTACCCTCTTGGGACAGCTGCCAACGTGTCTACTGTCCAGTGAGAGTATTTTCCTTTTTTGTTTTTACTGTGAGTCAACAAATGACTAAAGGTCAAATAAATGTATCGGACTGAGTAAATCATTCTAAAAATATTGGTACATCATTCTCGATGTCTAGATAACTATTTAGAGATGCACTGTGTGTTCTGGTGGTTACGAAACTGGGCTTACTGGTTTCGTGATAGTGCTGATTGTATGGTTATTCAGGCTTTTATCTGATTTAATTAGCTAAATAGTTCAGTAGTACGAGCAATTTGTACCATTTAATTAATTATTAACAGTGGAATAGTCTCATTCAAATATTGGGAAGTATTATGAATATGAGTCAAAACATTTTTGTTGACTGTACTTTTTTTTAAGTCAAATCAATCATATTTAAAAAAGCACTTATGTCATGAAAACTATAAAATGGGGCAATAATTTATTGATTGTGAAAATATTTATTAACACAAATACTTCATGAATTACAAATGATAGCATTAAAAAATAAAAACACCCCCAATAATGTGGTTAATATCTGTAAACATACAAGGATGTGAAAGAATCATTTACTATAATCTCCATGCTGCACTGCTATCTCTGTGATGAACTTTATTGTAATTGAGAAATTTTGTGCCCGTTTATCCCACTCACCCTTCCCCCAACTCCAGCCCCCTCTCCATGGTGACCACTAGTCACTACTTAGTCTCTCTGTGTCTACTAGCTGTTTTGCTTTGTTTTTATATTCCGCAAATAAGTGAAATCATATGGTATTTGATGCTATTAACACATTTTATAAATATATTTATTTATTAAGCCACAACAGATCCATGACCCATTTGAGGACTTGTGCTTTCTCAAGTTTTATCAAACCTCTCTCGAATATCATCTCTAAAAATGGACTCTTGTCGTTCTAATCAATCTCAATGGATTGGCCAAAATAACTACAGAAAACAAAGAACTGAAGAGCCATTTTGCAATTCAGAGGTGAAATTACTAGTCTCCTGGGGTTTCCCAGAGGTGCAAATAAAACATTGTCTTTTAGAGATACCTAGTAAAATGGAAAAGCCCAATGCATGTTATTTCATCTTGCTTAGAATGAAAGTCCTTCCACCTCCAGGAAAAGATCTCTGAATTGTGCCTAATGCAGGAAATTGAACAGTGATATTAGTGGCCTTTACAGAAGAAACATGTCTTTGTGAGAAATACTGATAAATGGGGAGAAAGACCTCATGTCTCAGTCATCAGCCTATCTGTGTTTCTCTTCCTGCTCATTCATTTATTAGATTCTATTTTGATTTTTATACCCCATTGGACAAAACAAAAAATTTTCAATGCATATACATTTCCAATAAATGTTTCTGAAATTGGATTGACAACACTTTTTAAATTCAAGACTTTGCTCAGGACTGGACCACCACGGGCAAACATTGCCTTTGTTGGTCAGGCTAAATAATAGACCATGAATTCATCAGGAATAAATGAAAAAGTTTGCTGACATCTCTAAAAATTGCAACTTGCATTTTAGCTTTCTCAATTATTATTATTAGAACATAACATTGTTTTTGTAGGGAGCAAGTGTTGCTCTATATTTTAACTTCGATTCTTATTAAAGTTTTTTTGCAGTAGCTACATTGTGGATAGTTGCAGAGTTTCCAAGTTTTAAGTTGAATGAATGAACAAAGTAACACCATTCAAGATTTTGTTTAAGACGAGAAAAGATGCCGATTCCAGGGATGCTGCTGAATA
Source organism: Smutsia gigantea (assembly GCA_032199065.1). Lineage (NCBI taxonomy): Eukaryota > Metazoa > Chordata > Mammalia > Pholidota > Manidae > Smutsia > Smutsia gigantea. The sequence goes on along the minus strand of JAVSCE010022324.1, from coordinate 66,202 downwards.
TTGTATAGTGCACAGGACACCCCCTGGCCACCAAAAAAGATTTATTGAGACCAAACGATTAGTACTGCCAAAGATGAGAAACATCGCTCTATATTTTAATAAAGAGATACACCTAGAGGCTTTTGAAATGCCTTGCATTCTTGGCTGTTTTTATTTACACTAAATGGCCCCAAGCTTCTAGGTTTTTATCATACTTGCCAGAATGCCTTATTAACATTATGCCCCTGTGAAGGCTTTCTATCCAGAATCACACTGACTTCTGGGGCTCTATTAAAATCAGAAGTCCACTCATAACATGGATTTGAAAATGCAGAAATCATGAGTGCTGTTTATTTGTACATTGTTCATGAAACTGAAAGAGGGAATATTGAAGTAGGTGATACTAGACCCCACCTGAACCAAATGTGCTTTTGAGAGCCAAACACTGGAACTATTTTTGTTTTAGCCATGATTGAGAAAGTTACTCAAATCTGAATTTGCTACAACCGCAATACCTAGATAGTGTAGCTTACTTATTTTGGAGTTAAAGAGATATGTCATTGATTTTTATTTGAGAAGTATCATGGCAAATATTGTTGGGGTACTCAGGAGCTCCCTCTGAATAACTGCAAGTTTAATGGCAGTAAAGACTGCTGATCATTCAGTTATTTGCCTGATTTACAAGGGTAACTTTCTATTTTTTGGAAATGTGGGTGTGTACATATAGATACTCACATTTTCTAGTTAATAATGGTGCTAAGATAGAAGGAAAGGTGGTAGGAACTTGACTCTACCTCGGGTTAGGTTAAAAATAGTCCTAGACATCTGCCAATTTAACTTGTAGCATTGTGTTACCCTCATTAAGGAAAACAGAGTCATTTCAAGACCCATTCTCTATGTTGCATTTTACAAAGACTTTCCAAAAATACCACCCTGGTAGTTGATGTAAGACATTTTTCCTATTCTTGAGTTTGCTTTACTCTTTCATGTATGCCTAAAAATCAAAACATTTTGGGATAAGAAAATTTTTAAGTAGAATATATTTTATTTTGCTTTGCTTTTCATTCCTTTTGACTATGTTTTTAAAAAGGAAATGAAGATGAGAGGGTATCACTTGGCAGAGGCCACGAGATGTTCTTTCAAGTCTAGTAGCTTCAGAGACCTTAATCACACAAGAAAATCTCTGCTACCTTTCCGGATATAAAATAACTCTATTCAGCATGTTTGCCACGGTTCAGCTCCTGTCCTCAACTTCTAACCCTGCCTCTGGTTGGGAAGGGAAGACTAGTTAACCTGATTATATTAGGGGAATCTAAATGGAATCCATCAAGTCTAGTTTGCTGATTCTCATAAGGCATTCTATCATTTATTTGAAAGTGAGAGGAAGAAAGAAATGTCATTTCAAGAAGATGAGCAGCATTTTATTGCTTGTCTACAGAATTTAATCATTGAAAAACATCAATAGGCATTACAGGGGGAAGTACTGTTGTCACTTGTTTCATGTAATGAATTAAAAACCTAAAAGGAATGAAGTTTGACAGAAATGTTTAAACAAGGAGGAAAGAGCGATGTTAGCATTTTAATTTGTTTTTTTGATTGAAGGTACTCTCATTCCACCATGAAAAAATAATACCATGCTTTTAGCATGCCTCATTTCCAGTGGAACTTAGTAGAATGTGCGCGTGTTAACATTAGGTTCAGCAGGCTTTACTGCAGTTACACGAAGGAGCTTTGCCAAAGGAGGGGTGAATATCAGAGCCAGTCATTTCACAGGGCTGCCCAATCTGGCTGCAACTGTTTCCCTAAGCAGCACATCAGTGAATAAAAAGGAAATTAGGAAGAGGGGCAGGAAGAATGGATTTATGAAGAAGGGCTTGTCTCAAACATTTTTGGCTTAGGAGAAAACAATTCATAATCATTAGCATGAATAAAATTCCTGTTTGGTTAGGTTAATGTAAACATTCTTAAAGCGGAGATTTTTCAGGAAAAAAAAAGGCAAAACCATCCTCTCAAGGCCACTGGTGAATATAAAGGGGAGCCAGGGAAAGTAAACAGCTGTGTTTGTACAGCCGAAGCCCCCCACTTCCTCAGATCCTGGAGTAGACGTCCTCATCTGCTGTGCTTTCCTGGTTCGTGGCAAAAGACTATCCTGGTGACTGCTTTCCTGAATTAGCTCCTTTAGGATTTAGACTTCAGTATTTTTTACTTTGTGCACTCTATTGCCCTAATGTAATGAAATATTAGAAGGTACATCTTTTTGGTTGTAAAAATGGTCAGTGCTGATAGTGTTAACGGGATGAAGAGGCCAAGACAGTTATTTTGATTCTGGCTTTATTTCTTGGCGAATGGACCCCTGTGGCCTCCTCTGCCTGAGGAGATGGGACAAAGGTTCACGGCTGTTCTGTCCAGGTGCACCAGATGGCCTTGGAAGCTTTTCAACGAACTGGACTCTCAGGTAGCTACCTCAGCACTCTTGGGATTATTAGCTACAAAAAAATTATCAACCAAAACAAAAGAGTATATTTGCTCAGTGTTCTGTCTCCTTGTAAAAAAACTATATACATAAACATTGGAGAAATCATTTACCTATGCTCTCATTTACTTTTTTCATCAACCCTTAGATATATTAATATCTATCCAATTTTTTTAGATGAAGAAACTGAATCTCAAAAACCATCTTGTTCAGGCTTTTCTAACAACTGTGGGATAGAACTTAATTTTGAGCCCCAAATTCTAAAACCATAACATCACGCCAGGCACTGTATTTAGAATTTGCAAGAATTTTCTAATAAATCCATCTAGAGGTCAGCACTGCATGATACTAAGTAAATACCACAGGATTTCACATAATTTAAATGAATGAATGAAGCAAGAATATATTGTATGTATCCTGTGGAAGGACTTTTTTACAAATGATTGAAATATGTACTCAATCATAAGAAATTGGTGGTAATCTTGACAAATTTAGTGGTTCTTTGTACTCATATGAACAGTAGAAAAGGAATTCTAAAATGTTTTTAAGGAAATATTTTCAATTTTGAATATAAAAGGATGAAAAATAATTTTCCCCCTGCATTATTTACTCTTTTTCTTTGGAAAACCATGTAAGTCATAAACTTTATATAGCAATAGAAAATTTTTTCAAAATGGTGAAAAGTAACCCAAAATGGACCTAAGCTGGGCTCCAAAGATATGCTTTTAATAGTCTTTTATGGTACACATATATTGAGATATAAAAACATCTTGAAACATAACCATATCATAGTAACTTCACTGTTATAAATAGCATCCTTCATAAAACATAATTTCCATCATTATTAAAAATTGTGTCATCAAAGTGATTTCAAAGGAATTAAATTGGCAAAACAATTGAAAAACACCCTTTTTCAAATGGGTCATATGAGAAAAACACTCTTTCAAACATGATAAAAATACAGTTTAAGAGATGAGTATTTTTCTTTGCTATGTGAATGTACATGTTACATGGACAAGAGAATGTCTATGTTTTTATGCATAGATAATTTTCTTAGAGAATTTCACCAAACTCATTTTTAAAATATTTATGTATCATAGGTGCACTTTATGAATTGTGTCCTATTTTGAAGGGTAAGGGCTAGTTTACACACTAGATAAATATTCTGTGTCAAAATCTTAACAAGTAAACCCTTGTAATTTATAAAAATGAGTAAAAATATCAATCTGGCATATAAACATTTTAAGGCCTTCCTTAAACTGGGGTTTATGTTACTCCTTATATTTCATAAGCATGCTCTTTTGCAGGTCCTTTTGAATGAAAAACAAAGCATAGCAGAGCATAGTATTCAGCAAAGTGAAACATGTGGCTGTTGTTATTTTGAATTTCAGAGAGAAGGCTTGGAGTGAGACAGATTTTAAAGAGTCTGTTAGGGACAGACTTGCAGGGTCAGCTCCTGGGCCATTACAGTTGCATAGGGCCTATTCTCAGAAGCACCCCCATCCATAACCACACTCACTACACTTGTCTTGATATGTTTACCTTTAAATTTGTGTTTTGCAACTGAAGTCTGATGGAATAATGGAGAACATGCCTAGGGGCTTGAAGCTTCCCCTCAGACATGGTTCCACATCCTCCACCCAGCTGGATGAAATCCTGGCCACCCATGTCCCCTTGCAAACCCAGGGCTCACTGCTGCCCCTGTCTCTATGGAGGCCAAAACACTGGCACCCATAGGTGGTTCTCTGAGTTGCCCGGCAGAGCCCCAGGGATGGTGGGAACCTGCACTCAACCTGTGCCAGAAGAAGCTTGCCATGAAATAGCAAATTAAACAAAAGCAAGTGGTTTCATAAGAAGGGACTAAGTGTTTTCCCTGAGATTGGAACAAGAGCCCTGCATCAGCCCTGCATCTTATTTTTCACAGGACCCTGCCAATTTTGTACCTCCCCTTGGTAATTTGGAACTAATACTGGATGTCATTGTCTGATGTACTGACTCAGATGAGAAGGGCACTTCTAAGGTGCATGTTATTTCAGGGATCCAGGTATTTATTTTACAAAATGACCATCTGGCCTTGATGTCACCTCTCTAAAGTGTTGCTTTGTCAGGCGCATACACAGTTACCAAATAGCCTCACTACATCAAGTGCTACTTACAAGTTTTTTCAGTGTGTTTTGCTCATGGATGTCCAGGTTCAATGGCATCACCTCTGCTGCTGACTTGGGAAAGCGGGGCAGCTACCAGACAGTCACACTTGGATGTGTCATAGATAACTCATGAGAGGAAATTATTCATATCAACTTAGAACACGACTCTGGAATCAGCAATATCATTTTCCTCTTATTAAGCTAATCATTTTCAAGGTGATTTTCTCAATATTCATAGTTTGTGATGCATGAAATGAAATATTTTTCCAGAGTGGGACATGTTTAATAGAACTTTAAGATTACAATGAATTGTGTCCATAACCAGCTTTTTCCTAATTTAATCATATGTATTGGTATGATGACTAAAACAAACTCCTTATAACATGGAACTGGTACACGGGTGGAATATAAACGTGAGAAACAGATGAAAGTAAATAATAACACACCATGTTTTTAAAAATGCACCTAGGGCTTTTTAACCCCTCTACCTAGAATGGTTCAGTTATATTAATTTTGAAACTTGCAACATATTGCAACCATATGGCACCATTTTATCATTGAAAGCCCTTTGAAATTTGCCTTTGCAAGTCCAGAGGAAACTATGCCCACCTTCTTCCACTATAGTGTTTATTTTTGCTCGTTCTTTACAAAGGAGTGTTAAGTTTCTTATTCAAAATTCTCTCTCTCACTAGACTTCCTTATCGCAGGCATATCATGACCAAGACAGAAGTATCAATGGCACCGTGCAGAGGGAACTCAGGGGTTAGTTACATTTTCTAACTACAGGAAGAGTTGCAGGTGGTGTCTGATCTTCCCCCACACCTTCTCCTGACCACACTTGGTCCCCCACACGTCCCAGAATATGAAGCCAATGGCATTTGCAGATGCATAAATGAAAGGAAATTTCCATGTGTATCATACCCACTCTTAGCAGTTTTAGGTCCAACTGCATAAGCAGTCTCATTCCATGAGAGTTCCCCCAAGGGTCAAAAGTCTCTTTCTAAATCTGCAAAATGGCAGCTTAGCTGGGAGAGTTTGAGATCATGGGAAGGCATGAGACCTGGTCTGGCTAACACTTCCCATGTCCAAAATAGGAATCGCTCTTATAATAGCCATAGCAAAGAACATAACTAGTTATAAGAATGCACCACACTCAAGAAATCCCAAGAGGTATTTATAGTCATTCACAGCCTTCCCAGACCAGATGAAGCTTACAAATCAGGATTTATTCTTACCATAAGCAACGTTGACTAGTAATACAGCTGATATTCTACCAGTACCAGATTTCCATAGAAACAGAGCTAAAAGTTAACTCTAGGTCATTTTTTTTTTCACAGAGAAGGAAAAAATGTTATGGTATCCCATTAGGAAGCAAATATTTGGGAATTTGGATTAACAAAGAGGCCTTATTCTTTGACTTAAAATGTAGTAAAATTTGAAATGACAGCTTTGCATTCCACTCAAAAAACTAGAAAAGGAATAATAAAACGTTCCCAAAGAAAATAGATAAAAACTAATAAAGAGTAAAAGCAAAAAAAATTAACAAAATAAAACTACAAAACATTTTTTTAAATGGAACATTTGATTTAACAAATTATCTTTTATTTTGAAAAGAATGTCAAAATAGATTTTTCTTCTCTTATGGCTAAGTCTGTTAGGGCTCCTATAACAAAAACACCACAGACTGGGTGGCTTAAACAACAAACATTTATTTCTCATAATTCAGGAGGAATCTGAGATCAAGGCACAGCCAATTCTGTGTCTAGTGAAAGTCCACTTCCTGGCCCCTAGACAGCCACCTTCTTGTATTCTTAAATTGCACAAAAAGCAAGAGAGTTCTACTATTTGTCACAAATATTCACCTCTATGTTTACAGCACCAAATGAATGGTGTGGTGAGTAGCGAATTAGGCTCACGGGTGTAGCACTGACCTTGATTTAATCTTACCAGAGCCAGAATTTCTTTACGTGGAAAATGGTACAAATATCTACTTTATCTATTTCATAGCTTGATATAATAAAGAAGATGTGAAATATTTAGATTTGTACTTAGGTGTAATAGATATCTAACATTTTACACTTAGATTGTCCAGATTTTCCATGCTTGGCATGATGCCTCACTTATACTAGGCATTCATACCTACTCACTTAACTGAATTAAGTGAAAACTTCTTGCTGTTGCTAATTTAACAGCTTGTGGAAATAAGACATATTTTCTTTGAAATGACTTTAGTCTCTTTATAGTTAATACTTCTTAAAATGCAGCAGACATATGACACACTCTCCCTTAGTTAAAAATATTTTAAATGATATATACTCATATATATTTATACATAGGTATGTATATATTTTTTATAATATATTTTGGTATCATTAATCTACAATTACATGTGCAATATTATGGTTATTAAACTACCCCCTTCATCAGGTCCCCCCCACCAACCCCATTACAGTCACTGTCCATCAGCGTGTGTGAGGTTTAGGTTCTGTTTGTTGTGTGTGGTGTGGGTTTGTGTTGTTTGTGTTTCTCTGTGGTGTGGTGTGTGCATCGTGTTTCTGTGTCTTGTGTGTTTTGTGTGTTGTGTGTGGTGTATCTATTGGGTTCTGTGTGTTGGTGTTGTGTGTAGTGTGGATAGTGTGTGTTGTTTGTGTATTGTGTGCTGTTGTTTATTATATTTCGTGTGTGTTGTGTTCTGTGTGTGGTTGTGTGTTATGAGTGTGTTGTGTGCATCATGTGTGTTTGTGTGTGTGTTAGTGTTAAAGTGATATGTGGGTGAGTGTTGGAGTCTGCGAAAAGGGTAAGAGTTAGGACAAAGGATACAGTTAATATGAGGGGACCCAATTTTAATGGAGAAGATGGTCTCCAAGGTAATTTATGCAAGATATTGACAGCAAGACAAAATCACAACTTGGAATTCTCTGGGCCATAGGAAACTAAAGGAGTCACCTGTGGGTCATGGTTAGGGTGATTGTGTGTGCTGGGTTATGGTTACATCTTGAATTAGGGTTTGATAAGTGGTTAGATTAAGTGTGGACAGTTTTTGGTTAGAGCTGGGGTAGTAGTTTATGTGAGAGTTGATGGGTTGAGTCTTTCAGTTAACAGTGAAGATCAAATGAGGGCACTGGGTTAGGCATAGCGTCAAATTATGACTTTGCTTGGAGTTAGCTTAAGGGAATAGTGTTAGTGTCAGAGTTCCGTTTAGATCTATGCCATCAATGAGGTGTGGGTGATGCTTATAGGGTGATGTTTAGTGAGGATGAGGAGTAGTCTTCAGGTCAAACATTCCCATACCCATATTCCCAAGGGTAGTGTTGGGTCCAGGAGCTCACATTTGGCACTTTTCTGAGAGCCCCTGCATGTCTAGGCATGTGGCTACAGTACAGCACAGGGGCAGTACCCACATAAAACAGGGTGGGAATGACCCGAATGGCTTTCTCCATCAGCCACGTGGCTTATTACCATGTCCCAGAAAGGAAACACACAGTACCTTGCATCTGGGTTCCATTTTCCCTAAGGCTGACAAGGTGGACAGCTCCCACCTCACCGAAATCACACCCAGGCTGAGGCACCAGGCCCTGAAGGGGGAACCTGCTCTCCTCACCAAGCAGGTTCTGTTTCTTTTTTTTTTAATATAATTTATTTTATTATCATTAATTTACAATTACATGTGCAATATTATGATTATTAAACTCCCCCTTCATCAGGTCCCCCCCACCAACCCCATTACAGTCACTGTCCATCAGCGTAGTGAGATGCTATAGAATCACTACTTGTCTTCTCTGAGTTGTACAGCCCTCCCCAGGCCCCCCAACATTACATCACCAAGCAGGTTCTGTTTCTATGAAACAGTTCTCACAGTTGCCACTGTGGCCTCATGGATCTATGGGACACCGGTGCTTATGAAAGTGCTCCATCATCGAAGAGCAGCAGGCGGCAGGGGCCCAGCGGCAGGCGGCGGCGGCACAGGGGCACCTCAGCTGCTGGCGATAGGGGGCGCAGTCCGGCGTCGGCGGCGAGGGTGCAGGCGGCGGAGCTTCCGAGGCATGTACAGGCAGGGGCAGGCGGCAGCCGCAGAGGGCACTGTCGCTGGGTGCGGGTGGGCAGCGGGTGTCCTCGGCTGGCGGCTGCAGGCGGCGGGGCGGCGGGCACCCTTGGTAGGCGGTTGGCTGCAGGCAGCTGCGCCTTGGCAGAGGGAGGCGTGGCCGGAGGCAGCGGGCGCTGGTAGAAGTTGGCGATGGCAGGCGGCGACAGGCGACATAACGGTCGTAGACCCCGTCCGGGCGTGCGATGGCGGGGACTGGTGTCGGCGGCGAGGGGCAGCGTCCGTGGGGCTCCGTGTCGGTGAGGGGCGGTGCCGGTTGGCGTCCGGAGGACGAGGGGAGCGCCGGGCGGCACTGGCTGGCAGCGGGCGCTGGGGAGGCGGTGACGAGGGCAGCAGCGGGTGTCCGAGTCGTCGGAGGAAAGCAGAAGTGGAAGAGCGGTGGGAGCTGCAGGAGGAGGCGGCCGTCGGGGAACACGCCCCTTCGAGGGCGGGGCACCTAAGCAGGGTAGGAGTCAGGCTGCTCTGAAGGCCCCTCCCCTAAGTGGCCCTCCTCTGGCGCAAGAGCATCCTGGGCCTGTGGGCTCCCAGTCCCAGCACTGGCTCTGGGCTCAACCCCTGCCCCGCATGCGTGGGGAGGCCAGGGGAGCTGCCAGAGCTGGGGTGAGGAAGTGGGCTGGGAAATGAGGTTAGCCGAATGGTCTCAAAGAGTCTGTAGGTGCAGGAAGGACAGGACACAGAGGTGGGGCGGGGCCACTAGTAAATTTAGGGAAATGGGCTGTGGCCTCAAGGTAGGAAGACTGGGTTCTAGTGCCACCCAACTGTGCAGGTATGTTGGCGCCTTTAACTTCTAATTCTGTTTCTGCACTTACAAAAGCAGATCTTCCAGATTGCCTGCAGCTGATAGTTGCTGAGTCCCCAACATGTAGGCGCTATTCTAGCAGACTGGCAATTCTTCCTTGGTTGGAGCTTAAATTTTATTATTTGTGTGGGAGGGAGGTGGGAACAGAAAATAAATAAATGAACCACAGGAATATCAGACAGTGCCATGCAGACAGCAAAGCGGGCCGGTGGGTGGCCGAGGCCTGGGTCTCTGCGAGGTGGTTGAAGGTGTTGGCCTTCATGCACAGGGTGGGCTGAGTGGAAGGCCCTTGGTGGGGTGTGAGGTTCTGGAATAAGGTGTCACGTGCAGCTCTTGTGCATCTGTGCACACGTCCAGGAAACTACCTGTAAGGCAAGCTCTAAGTAGGTTTGGGTGTGTCAGATTCTTTGTCTTTGAAATGGGAGGAAGCTGTTCTAATTCATGGATGAGACTGGACCCTAGTCAGATGCATGGACAGGGGGCAGGCTGAGCCCGGTTTTGCCTGCGCATAGACTTTGAGCACATGCCTCAGGTGTGACTCGTCCTCCTTTAGGAAGACCCTGAAGCCCTTAAAGCCCATTTCCAGACACACTAGATGCCAGGAAGATGCTGATCGTGGAACTACTGTGCTTCCCACCCTCCTCAGGGTTAGGGAGCAAGGACTCTTCCTTAGAGCTTTTCAGAGTTTTCTTTCGTAAATTGGACAGCTGCTTTAAACTGGCACCAGGTTTTCATAAATAACTGGATACTTTGGACATTTTCATCATTAAAATTCATTCCGCCTCCAGATCAGCTCCCTCAGAACATTTTTTTACTTCTGAATAACAGGAGTGAGGCTGTTCGGCTTTATTGTCATGCAGAAACATGGAAATGAGGGCTCCCAGCCCAGCTGCTCATCAGAGAAATTGTGCCAGGTTTGAAAGCTCTCCAACTAGCAACAATGTGTGGACTAAAGTGTTGTCCCAGTGAGCTTTTCTTTGGTTCTTGAAGTGTTTTAAAAAGTGACTTGTGGGTGGAAAACTTAGAATCATGGTAGCTTTTGCTATGTTCATAATGCTTTTAAATTCTTATGTAACAAGGGTGATTATTAAACATAAATTGTATATATCAGCCATTTTTAATGAATCTATAAATTATATGAAGAACTCTGAAGTCTTTTGTAGGATTTCATACTTGTGGAATTAGCTGAAGTGAGCAGGCCTTGGTGTTCATCTGATTTACTCTGCTGCTTCAATTCTTGTCCTCTTGATTTCAGAATCAGTTGTTTTCCAGTTTGACCTGGGCTCTGTAATTCTTACACTTACTATAGCAGAGTAAAAGTACAGCTGTGAACTAGGGAAGGCCAGTGACCCTAGAGACACCTCATCCTTCAGGGAATGGGAGGGAGGGAGCCGCTAAGCGCCTGGGACTGTTGGGTGGGCTGGGAAGTTATTTGCTTTGATCCCCTCAGAAGGAGGTAATCTCTGGAGCTGTCACCACTGGGAGAGGAGGCCTGGGGCCTGACACTTCAGCCAGGGGGGCAGTATTGTAGCTCTCTCACTTCAGGGACATGCACATGGTGGCCCTAGTGCCTGAACCCCACCCACTGTGGCCCTGGGGTTGCTGTCCACTGCTGCAAGGTGGGAACCACATGGTTAGCCCTGAGTGGACACACAGCTCCAGCCACTCCCGAGGTTGGAAGCCCTCCCTGTTCTTCACTGAATAAATTACGCTAGGAATCTGGTTTATTATCCCTTCATTTGGCATGTTAGTGTTGGGGCCACATGAAAGGCACATGGGATAGATATGCATTTTCCTTTGGCTTGTTGAGGCAAATAAATCCTGGAGATGTTTAAGGCTTCTAAATCATGGCTTCCTGAGGGAAGCCACTGGGAAAGTGTTTTTTTTTTTTTTTTACTTTTTAGAACTTTTCTTAAAGTAAAGCCAGGTCAGGATATGATTGAAATGTTGGTAAATGCCTGGGTCTGCTGAGAGGGCTTCCTGCCAAAAGGAGCAGCTGTTGGAGCTGAAGGTCTTTTGGTTGGTAACTAAGTAACTTCTCCCCACCTGCCTCTCCACATTATGGGAGAAAACCTTGAAAATTACCCAGTTTGGGAAGTGTATATCCCCAGGTATTGGCTCAGGGGTCGTTAGTGGGGCCATAAGGAGAAGGTGGCTCTGGCATCTGCTTCAGGGCGCCCCCGCGTCTGACACCCAGAGAGGGTGAGTGGGTTGGGTGTGGGCAGCGGTGACACTTGGGTGCTCTGGGCCCAGTTTGGGTGGTGGTTGGCCAGATTGTGTTGTTACTTTTCCACAGAAAATTGAATAGATGTTAAGTGAGAGAAAGGTTCGAGGTTAAAGAAGTTTGGGGATTACTGCTTTCCTCTTAAAAAGAGTTTTTTTAGTTGTGGTAAAATATACATTACAAAGAATTTCCCATTTTAACCATTTTAAACTGTACAGTTCAGCGGGATTGCTTACAATAATGCTGTGCAGCCGTCTATTTCCAAAATTTCTGGCACCCCACAGAGGAACTCCGTACCCACTAAGCAGCCTCTCCCAAGGCCCCTTCCTGCTAGACCCTGGTGACCTCGACCCTCTGTGTCCCTGTCACGTGGCTAGTCTAGGTATTTCATGTAAGTGGAGACATTATCTGTCCTCTGTGACTGAATTCTGTGCATAATGTCCTCAAGGTTCGTCCATGTTGTAGCATGAACCCGAACTTCATGCCCTTTAAGATCAAATCATATTCCATGGTTGGATAGACCCCATTTTATTTATCCATCTGTTGCTGGACACTTGGGTTGTTCCCATCTTCTGGCTGCTGTGAATAATGCCAAAATGAACATTGATGCACAGGGATCTGAGTCTTTTTCCATTGCCCTGGGGTCTGTACCTAGGAGAGGAATTGCTGGGTCACATGCTAATTCTGTGTTTAACTTTTTGGGGAGCTGTGAGACAGTTTTCTGTTATACTGTTTTAACACTGGTTTTCTACTGCAAAATGTCTCAGCCTGTAAAATGTTTCTGTGTACAGTAAGTCCCCAATAGAAAAATAGAGTTGCCAGGTTTCTCAAAATTTTTTGACCTTGAAACCTCTTCTTCCTTTAAAAAGCATCTTTGGAACACCCCTGGAGGGATACTGCCATAGAGGATTTTGAAAGAAGGTCATTTTTCTGGGATTGACCCTCCCAGTTACTACATGGTTCTCTACTTTCTACTGAAACTCTTAGACTGTATTTATAATTTCCTTATAGCTATTCTTCTGTCTTCATGTATTAAAACAGTAGAAAGTTTTTTGCATTTTCTAGTTGGAAGGTATCTGGGGTGCATATTTAAATGCTTAAATATTGAACTTTATAGAGCAATTCTGATGGAGATTTAAGAGGCTGGACCCTTAAGACAAGTCGGTTTTGGGAAATCTGACACAGGAGTAGGCGCACCTCACCTTCCCACTGCCTGATGATTTTAGCGGATGCTGCACGTAGCCAGGCCAGGCACTCCGGGAGAGTGAGCGTGCCCTTAGTGCTGGCTCAGCGTCCATCTCAGGACCAGTCCCCTCTCACAGCAGCTTGGGAAGGCCTGGCCTGGAAGGGGAGCTGCACAGACTTTTAAAGTCTTCAAATTCCTGCTGAGTTGCTTTTATCTCATGCAGGTTAAATGCCTCCCTCTCTGCCCATCCTGAGAAAGACAAATTAATCCTTTATGGAGGTGAATATTTCAATGGCCAAAAAGTAAAGTATGTGTTTTTTTCTTTTCTCCCCATGGGTAGATGTGGAGATGGCTCCACAGCATCACCCCAAAAGTAAACACCACTCCTGCGGACTCCTCCCCCTCACCGATCCCCCAGTCCCTGTGGCTTCTGATGTGCTCTGTCCCATGGGTTTGCCTGTTCTGGGCGCTTCATGTAACTCGCATCCTGCAGTATATTCTCTCTTGTGACTGGCTCTTGGCATCATGCTTTAAGGGCTCACCCATTCTGCAGCATGGGTCAATATTTAATCCCTTTTTATGGCCAAACGATACTTCCTTGTGTGGCTACAGCACATTTTGTTTATCCCTTCATCTGTGATGGGCGTGCAGTGGCTCCAACCTCTCCACTCTTCTGACCAATGCTGCTGTGAACATGCATAATCATTCGTGCACAGCTAGTGCATTTGTGTACACACTGAAGCACTTAGATGACTGGCAAAAAGTGGCTGAAGGGGAAATACACACATAAATATACGAGTATGCGGGATGCATGTGTGTAGATCTGCTCCCTGGGCTCTACAGTGAGCTGGTTCTGGGCGAACGGGCTGAGGGCTGTTGGGACTCAACGGCAAGGCCGGGTGGTTGGCAGCCACCCAGCAGTGTGTGCAGGCTCTGCTCCCTCACTGCGGGTCCACAGTCGCTCTTGGTGTGCATGTGCATAAGCAGGGCAGGAGGACTACTCTCAGAGAGGGGGGCTGATTTTTAGAAAGACTAAGGGGTGAAGCAAAGGTGTGAATGTGGAATCTGGCATTAGGCTAAGTGATCCATAGGTTTCCTTAGGCCTCAGACTTGGACTTCATTTGGTATAGTTCAGGTGTTAACTGGGGGTTGTATGTGTAGGTTTTGGGGCCAGACTGCCTTGGTTTAAATTCTGGCTATACCCGTCAGCCAGCTTAGTGTGGTTCTTAACTTCTAAGTCAGGATTTTCTCATCTGTAAAGTGGGATTAAAGATAGTATTTGCACATGTGGTTGCCGTGAGAAATAAATGCACACAAAATACTAGCTTAAAACAAACACCTCACAAATGGTTGCTTTATTATTAATAGTAATATTCAAATACAAATAAAGCAAGGACTCAGTCTGACAGGTGGTGTGGATTCCAGAGACTGCTCCTAATAATCCATTTCAGTGTGATCACATGCCTGTACTAAGCCCAGACTTTGGTCATTGATTTGATACTTGGAAAGGGGCCTGGATTCCAAAGATGCCTGACTTGTGAAGGGAGATGCTCTTGCACACGTTCCCTGGTTGGGTCATGTTGTCACCATTTGGGAAGAAGAGGGACCTTTTCTGAGAATGAGGTGCTAGACTAAGTTCCCTGTCAGGTCAGCCTGTGTGACCTTGAATGTCGGGGATTATGAGAGGGTTCTTGTGCCAGTCAGTGTCTTGGGGCTGCCTGGCATGGCCGGGCACTATACTGTATCATTTTGTAAGGTGTGAACTTTAAAATAACTCAGGGAACCATTTGTGCACTGAATGCATAACACTGTGTCCCGAGGCCCTGGAGGTAGTGGGCCCATGTGCGTTTTCTGTTGGCCTGAGCAGCAGTTTGCCCTGTCGGAGGCCTGTGGGTGCACAGCTCGGAAACACTAACAGCTCTCACTCCCACAGCCTTATATATATGTCTTTGTGCCACATATAGATCAGGCTGAGTAGGACATGTTAATTTTTTTTATTTTGGTATCATTAATATAGAGTCACATGAGCAACATTGTGTTACTAGATTCCCCCCACATCAAGTCCCCACCACATAGCCCATTACAGTCACTGTCCATCAGTGTAGCGAGATGCTACGGAGTCACTACTTGTCTTCTCTGTGCTGTTCTACTTTCCCTGTGCCCCCCCGTGTTATGTGTGCTAATCGTAATGCCCCTTATTCCCCTTATCCCTTCCTTCCCACCCACCCTCCCCAGTCCCTTTCCCTTTGGCAACTGTTAGTCCATTCTTGGGTTCTGTGAGTCTGATGCTGTTTTGTTCCTTCAGTTTTTGTTTGTTCTTATGCTCCACAGATGAGTGAAATCATTTGGTACTTGTCTTTCTCTGCCTGGCTTATTTCACTGAGCATAACACCCTTTAGCTCCATCCATGTTAAGCAAAATGATTTGCTTTCTTCTTATGGCTGAATATTATTCCACTGTGCATATGTACCACCTCTTCTTTATCCATTCATCTACTGATGGACACTTAGGTTGCTTCCATATATTGGTTATTGTAAATAGTGCTGTGATAAACATAGGGGTGCATCTGTCTTTTTGAATCTGAAAAGTTGTTTTCTTTGGGTAAATTCCTAGGAGTGGAGTTCCTGGGTCAAATGGTATTTCTATTTTTAGTTTTTTGAGGTACCTCCATATTGCTTTCCACAATGGTTGAACTAGCTTACATTCCCACCAGCAGTGTAAGAGGGTTCCCCTTTCTCCACATCCTCACCAACATTTGTTGTTCCTAGTCTTTTCTATGTTGGCCATCCTAACTGGTATGAGGTGATACCTCATTGTGGTTTTAATTTGCATTTCCCTGATAATTAGCAATGTGGAGCATCTTTTCATGTGCCTGTTGGCCATCTGAATTTCTTCTTTGGAGAAGTGTCTGTTCATATCCTCTGCCCATTTTTTAATTGGGTTATTTGCCTTTTGGGTGTTGAGGCATATGAGTTCTTTATGTATTTTGGATGTTAACCCCTTGTCTCCCATTCTGTAGGATGCCTTTTTGTTCTGCTGATGGTGTCCTTTAGGACATGTTAATTTTTTTAAGACTCCATATTTAGAAGTGATGGCAGTTGGAAAGTGTCTTTTGGAGATTCAAATATAAACAGGCTTTTTTTGGTGGCTTTATTTTTCTAAAGAGCTATGTGGAATATTTTTATAGAAAACTTCCCTTTTTGGTTACAAAACACAGTGTACTTTTCTGCTGCCACAAAAAGTGAATTGAGTCCTTTGTGCCTGGCTCACTGGAGAACAAAACACCTGAACATTTGTGGACAGGGAGCCAATGGGAGGTCCCCAGCCACACACATCTTGGTTGTGGGGAGTTGTTTAAAGTGTGCTTACACTATTTCTGTATGTCACAGGCCATTAGGATTCATGGACTCTGGACTGACATTGACAGTGAGTGTTCAGGTTTTCCTGAGTAACTTCTTTATAGTAGAATTGGAAGCAACCATGCTAGCTCAATGCAGATTGAAAACCTGTTCCCCAGATTTTGCTTTTGGTATTCTGTCAGAAAATCTCTTCGAAGGGCAGTTTGCCTCTTGCCCAGCATGCAGGATGGTTTCCTTCCCTGTGAGCTGCACTGAGCTGCAGTGTGCAGCATGGCACCCGCCCCAGCACAGGCGGTGGAGGTGTCGGGCCCAGTGCTGCCCCCTGCAGAGCAGAGCTGGCTCCAGGGAGAGCACTGCTCCACTGTGCAGAGGGGCAGTGAGGTCTGTGCCCACCGACTTCGCGGGCCTGTGGGTGGTGGGGTCAGGGCATGTCCAGACCCTCCTTCTGAGCCTTGTACAGTTGGTATTTTTATCTTGAATTTGGATAAGAAATTACTTGCTAAATTTGTAGGAGGGAGAGCAAGTTTAACAAAGTCAGCATCCAAAATTATCTCTGTGGACCAAACCAAAGCGAAGTGGGTTAAGTTTACTTGGAGGTTGCATATAAATATAGGATTAAGATGGTAGACTGAAAGGCTCCCTTGCAGGGGGAAAAGAGAGATTCAGTCATTTTCAATCCTGGGAGGCATCAGCATCTGATGAGGCGCCCCACGGCCAGCCCTAAACAGCTGGAGCAAGAGGATGCAGCATGTGAGAACAGATGCTGATTGTTTTTGGTTGACTTACCATGGATGAATACAGCAGTCACTTTGAGTGACACATGGAAATGGATGTTAATAAACTTGTAACCAAGTCCAAGCTTATACCACGCACTGCTTAGCAAGCCAGTAAGTTGAGAAACAGGTGTTGGGGCAAGGAAAGCAACTTTATTTGTAAAGCTGGCAGACTGACAAGATGGTGGAGTGATGTCCTAAAGAACCATCTAACTCAGAGTTGATTTCAAACTGCTTTTATGCTGGGAAAGGGGAGCAGGGGGTGCTGAGGCTAGGAGGTGACAGACAGCTGCAGACATCTGGGAGCCAGTGAGGGTCCAAGGAATGTTGTGAAATACCTCGTCCTTGGTTACTTGACTTGTGGACATAAGTCTGGTCACAATGTCCCTATAAATCTTTGGCAGGACAATGTTATTTTCACACGTTCTTCCTTATCTCTTTTGGGGGGTGTGAGTTTGGGTAAGGGGCTGTTTTCATTAATCTTAAGACCTATGAGCAAAATTCCTTTTGATTAACAAGCCTAGGTGAAGGGATGAGCAGAAGCCCTTTATTTCTGGCCCAAAGGGCACAACAGCAAAGGAGACAAATCCAGTGTGCAGGCAGAGATGTCAAGCTTTTTTATCTGTTACAAAATGAGGGCATTAGTCAATGAAATTAGAAAAAGAAGAACAAATGAAGTCCAAAGTCAATACAAGAAGAGACTAATAAAGATTAGAGCAGAAATAAATAAAATTGAGAAGAATAAAACAATGGAAAGATTCAATGAAAGCAGGAGCTGGTTCTTCAAGAAAATAAACAGAATAGACAAACCCCAAGCCAGACTTATCAAGAAAAAAAAAGAGTCTACACACAAAAACAGAATCAGAAATGAGAAAGGAAATATCACTACAGACACCACAGAAATACAAAGAATTATGAGAGAATACTATGAAAAATTCTATGCTAACAAACTGGATAACCTAGAAGAAATGGACAACTTTCTAGAAAAATATAACCTTCCAAGGCTGAACCAGGAAGAAACAGAAAATCTGAATAGACCAATTACCAGCAACGAAATTGAACTGGTAATAATAAAAAAAAACTACCTAAGATCAAAACTCCTAGGCCAGATGGTTTCCCTGCTGAATTTTATCAAACGTTTAGTGAAGACCTAACACCCATCCTCCTTAAAGTTTTCCAAAAAGTAGAAGAGGAGGGAATACTTCCAAACTCATTCTATGAGGCCAGCATCACTCTAATACCAAAACCAGGCAAAGACACCACACACACAAAAAAATTACAGACCAATATCCCTGAAGAGCACAGATTCAAAAATACTCAACAAAATATTAGCAAACCAAATTCAAAAATAAATCAAAAAGATCATCCATCATGATCAAGTAGGATTTATTCCAGGGATGCAAGGATGGTACATTAGAAAATCTATCAACATCATCCACCACATCAACAAAAAGGACAAAAACCACATGATCATCTCCATAGATGCTGAAAAAGCATTCGACAAAATTCAACATCCATTCATGATAAAAACTCTCAACAAAATGGATATAGAGGGCAAGTACCTCAACATAGTAAAGGCCATATTTGACAAACCCACAGCCAACATTGTACTTAGCAGCAAGAAGCTGAAAGCTTTTCCTTTAAGTTTGGGAACAAGACAAGGATGCCCACTCTACCCACTTTTATTCAATATAGTTCTGGAGGTCCTAGCCATGGCAATCAGACAACACAAAGAAATAAAAGGCATCCAGATTGGCAAGGAAGAAGTTAAACTGTCCTTCTTTGCAGATGACATGATATTGTACATAAAAAACCCTAAATAATCCACTCCAAAACTACTAGATCTAATACCTGAGTTCAGCAAGGTCACGGGATACAGAATTAATACACAGAAATCTATTGCATTCCTATATAGTAACGATGAACTAGCAGAAAGAGAAATCAAGAAAACAATTCCATTCACACTTGCATTAAAAAGAATAAAATACATAGGAATAAACCTAACCAAGGATGTGAAAGACCTATACTCTGAAAACCACAACACACTTATGAGAGAAATTAAAGAAGATACCAATAAATGGAAACACATCCCGTGCTCATGGATAGGAAAAAGCAATACTGTCAAAATGACCATCCTGCCTAAAGCAATATACAGATTCAATGCAATCCCTATCAAAATACCAACAGCATTCTTCAATGAACTACAGAAAATAGTTCTAAAATTCATATGGAACCACAAAAGACCCCGAACAGCCCAAGCAATCTGAGAAGAAAGAATAAAGCCAGGGGGATTACTCTCCCTGACTTCAACCTCTACTACAAAGTCACAGTAATCAAGACAAGTTAGTACTCGCACAAGAACAGACCCACAGACCAATGGAACAGACTAGAGAGCCAAGATATAAACCCAAGCATATATGGTCAATTAATATACTATATTCCCCCATGGACACCCAATGGGGAAATGATAGCCTTTTCAACAACCGGTGTTGGCAAAATTGGACAGCTATGTGCAAGAAAATGAAACTGGATTACTGTTTCACCCCATACACAAAAGAAAACTCAAAATGGATCCAAGACCTGAATGTAAGTCATGAAACCATAAAAGTCTTAGAAGAAAACAGGCAAAAATCTCTTGAATATAAACATGAGTAACTTTGTCCTGAAAGAATCTCCTCAGGCAAAGGAAACAAAATAAAAAATGAACAAATTGGACTACATAATGATAAAAAGGTTCTATTCAGGAAAGGACACCATCAGCAGAACAAAAAGGCCTCCTACAGTATGGGAGAATATATTTGTAAATGACATATCTGACAAGGGGTTAACATCCAAAATATACAAAGAACTCACACGCCTCAACACCCAAAAAGCAAATAACCCGATTAAAAAATGAGTGGAGGATATGAAAAGATAATTCTCCAAAGAAATTCAGATGGCCAACAGCACATGAAAAGATGCTCCACATCGCTAATTATCAGGGAAATGCAAATTAAAACCACAATGAGATATCACCTCACACCAGTTAGGATGGCCAACATAGAAAAGACTAGGAACAACGAATGCTGGCAAGGATGCGGAGAAAGGGGAACCCTCCTTCACTGCTGGTGGGAATGTAAACTAGTTCAACCATTGTGGAAAGCAATATGGAGGTACCTCAAAAAACTAAAAAGAGAAATACCATTTGACCCAGGAATTCCACTCCTAGGAATTTACCCAAAGAAAACAACTTCTCATATTGAAAAGACATATGCACCCCTATATTAATCGCAGCATTATTTACAATAGCCAAGATATGGAAGCAACCTAAGTGTCCATCAGTAGATGAATGGATAAAGAAGATGTGGTACATATGCACAGTGGAATACTATTCAGCCATAAGAAAGAAACAAATCTTACCATTTGCAACAACGTGGATGGAGCTAGAGGGTATTATGCTCGGTGAAATAAGTCAGGCAGAGAAAGACAAATACCAAATGATTTCCCTCATTTGTGGAGTATAACAACAAAGCAAAACTGAAGGAACAAAATAGCAGCAGACTCACAGACTCCAAGAAGGGACTAGTGGCTACCAAAGAGGAGGGGTGGGGGAGGGCAGGTGGGGAGGGAGGGAGAAGGGGATTGTGGAGTATCGTGATTGGTGCACATGGTGTGTGTGGGTTCATGGGGGAGACAGTGTAGCTCAGAAAAGACAAATAGGTACTCTGTGGCATCTTACTACACTGATGGACAGTGATTACAATGGGGTATGGGGGGACTCAATAATAAAGGTGAATGTAATAATCACATTGTTTTTCTTGTGAAAGTTTCATGAGAGTGTATATCAATGATACCTTAATTTAAAAAAAGGAGGTTGACTTAAATTTTTCCTAAAGCTTCTTGAGTGTCTAATGGCCCACTTGAAGGCACCAATGGCCATAGATGCCACCATTCTTTGTCTCTTCTATCGTTGGTGATACTTCCTCTCTTCCTCACCCAGTTAGCTGTAGAGGAGCACACGGTGGCCAGTTCTCATGGTGCCCCCGTGGATCTGAGGGGCCTTGGAAGGAAAGGACGGAGCACCTGCTTCCAGCATTGCCCCTTAGCACCAATCTGATGGAGTGATTTCCCAGTGTCAGAGTCACAGTCCTGCCCTGCTCACTGTTCCTGAGCCTGTGCACCCAGGCATGGGACTAGAGACATGCAGAGCCAAAGCCTAGATTTGCTTTTCTTGCAGCCATAACACCTTTCAGTCCTGTGCACTAGGACATACCAAGGGGTAGAGGAGGGGCTGTTGCCCTGTGACCACCCGAAACAGTAAGAAAACCTCCACAGAGTAGGTATTTTCCACAGTGGCCACTTTCACATCCTTGGAGGAAAGAGGTGCTGGGAATGTCTGCAGGTCTTGGAAAGTAAAGGGTGATGGAAACGATCTGGGACAGACAAGGTCATTCCTGCCCGACTCAGTCCCCGATGGGGCCTGAATGCCACCCACATATCTCCCCTTTCCAAGGCTGCACCATCTGGTCACAGAGCTTGCATGAGCCCACAGCTCTCCCTGTCCTGCCCTGTGAGGCCTGAGGAGCACAGCCTTGATACTTGCCCTGGGACAGATCTGTGCCTGGATTCCATGTGGACATGACTATTGGTGGCCATGAGTCTGCATTAAGATTGTTTTTTCCTATATGTACGTATATAATGTGCATCGTTGTACATTTGTGTGGGTAATTCTGCCACTTTTGAGGAACTTACTACATCAAACAATAAGCCCATGAAGACTTTTCTAGGTATGTTCAATTGCCCTCCAAAAATTCTGAGCCAATTCTAGTCTAGCAGACACAGTGAGTCTTCCCCTCCCTTACCATGAGGCCACACTAAGTGTGTTCCGGGAGAATTTACGTTCAGATCGTTCTGGGAAGTTCTACATGGCAGAAGTCAATGCGTTGTGAGAGCTGATATTTTTGTCTTTAATATTAAAATAGTTGAGAACCATCTGTAAGGATCTGTAGAACATCATAAATTCATAAAAGCAGAATCGTGTGGCATTTCACTTATTTCCATGGCCGACTACATGAGGGCAGGTCCCTAGAGAAGGCAACCTGCTTTATGGAGATGACTTGCTTTATTGTGCTTTATACACGTTAAATGCTCATAGCAGCCCTGCATAGAGCAAGTGTGTTGGTGCCATTTTTCCAGCACCATGTACTCACTTCATCTCTCTATGTCTCATTTTGGTACTTCTCACAATACTTCAAAAATTTTCAGTATCAGTGTATTTGTTAATGGTGATCTCTGATCAGTGATTATAACTTGCTTCAAGCTCAGATGGTGGTTTGCATTTTTTAGCTATAAAGTTTATTTTAATTACTGTACACATGGTTTTTTAGACATAATGTTACGGCACACTAATAGGATACAGTGTAGTGTGAACATAACTCTTATGTGTGCTGTGAAACCAGTAAATTATTTGACTCACTTATTGTTATATTCACTTTACTGTGGTGGTCTGGAACTTAATCTGCAGCCACCGGCCCCCCCGGGTATGCCTGTACTCCGCCCACTGATTCAAAAGCTAACCTCACCATGGGACTGCTGCCCATGACCACATCATTCAGCAGCCCACTGCAATGTCTCCTTTCTTATGCTTTGGGAAGTTCTCAGAACGAACACTTGCTCTGTCTAGTGCTCCACAGCTCCCCCAACCCTGGGGTGGTAGGGACTCACTTCCCACAGTGAGCAGATCCAAGTGGACATTACCCAAGGTAACTCTGGCTTTAGGAGTTGGCAAGGGATTTGCCCTATGCCAAGCAGGAGTTCAATGGACTTTCTTTTTCTCTGTGTTCTTCCTTGCTCTCCACCACCTGCATGGATGCACAAATAGAAGAGCCACTCTTTCGGGCACTGTCCAGCACTGATGCTTGCTACTACCTTCACTTTGGTGGATTCCTTTCTTGCCTGTACTCATTTGACTTGTTGGAAAATTCTTTTCTCATCAGAGTCAAGAGCCCTTCCTCCCACAACCAGGTTGAGGTTTCACCTATTGTGCAGGGGAGACTTCCCCAGACAGGGCTTCCCAGCAACATAATCACAAAACATTCAAAACCATTTACACCAATGAATAAATATCCTATTTACCTTTAAAAACCCTACATTTTGTCAGCAATTTGGAGAGGTTTGTGTTGCTACCTAAATCTGTGTTCCAGAGTTGCAAACCTTAAGTCCCCAAATAAATGCAACCGTTTTGCAGCTTTCCGTTTTCTGGCTGACAGGCCCATCCTCCTGAAAGCTCCTGAAAGCTCCTGAAAGCTGTGCCTCCCACCCAAAACTTCACGCCAAAGCCTCTTCACTCATTGCCTGATTAACTCCTAGTCACCCTGGGATCTCAGCTTAAATGGCATTTACTTCTGGACGAAAACTTTCCTGAACTCCCGTCACGGTTGAATCCCTTTCAACTGGCATAGTTTGGGTCTGCGCCCAGTGGCTTAGGTTCCAATTCTGCCTCCACCCTCACCAGCCATCTAGTGAAACCACCATCTGTTAGGGTTTTCCACCCTAGGAAGTGAAGAGACCTTGGGATGACGACTTCCTCATCTACAAGTGCGGGTGAAAATAGCCCTTACTGTATCAGGTTATGAAGCTATTAATAATGAGTTGACATACGTAGAATGCTCACAACACAGTAAGTACTCGATAGTCTTAGTTCTTAACATGCTTCTACCACACCATGTGCTCCTCTCACGGGATTTTTATTTATTTTTTATTAAGGTATTATTGATATACACTCTTATGAAGGTTTCACATGAAAAAAGAATGTGGTTACTACATTTACCCATATTATCAAGTCCACACCCATACCCCAATGAAGTCACTGCCCATCAGTGTAGTAAGATGCCACAGATTCACTGTTTGCCTTCTCTGTGCTACACTGTTTTCCCTGTGATCCCCCACACCATGTGTACTAAACATAATACCCCTTAATCCCCTTCTCCCTCCCTCCCCACCCGCCCTCCCACATCCTTCTCCTTTGGTAACCACTAGTTCCTCTTGAAGGCTCTGAGTCTGCTGCTATTTTGTTCATTCAGTTTTGCTTCGTTGTTATACTCCACAAATGAGGGAAATCATTTGGCACTTGTCTTTCTCCACCTGGCTCATTTCACTGAGCATAATATCCTCCAGCTCCATCCATGTTGTTGCAAATGGCAGGATTTGTTTCCTTCTTATGGCTGAATAGTATTCCATTGTGTATACATACCACATTTCTTTATCTGTTTATCTACTGAAGGACGCTTAGGTAGCTTCCATATCTCAGCTATTGTAAAAAGTGCTGCAATAAACATGGGGGTACAATCTTTTTGAATCTGAGTTGTATTCTTTGGGTAAATTCCAAGGAGTGGGATTCCCGGGTCAAATGGTATTTCTATTTTTAGTTTTTTGAGGAACCTCCATATTGCTTTCCACAATGGTTGAACTAGCTTACATTCCCACCAGCAATATACGAGGGTTCCCCTTTCTATGCATCCTCGCCAGGATTTGTTGTTCTTAGTCTTTTGGAAGCTGACTATCCTTACTGGTGTGAGGTGATATCTCATTGTGGTTTTAATTTGCATTTCCCTGATGATTAGTGATGTGGAGCATCTTTTCTTGTGTCTGTTGGCCATCTTAATTACTTCTTTGGAGAACTGTCTCTTCATAACCTCTGCCCATTTTTAATTGGGTTATTTGCTTTTTGGGTGTTGAGGTGTGTAAGTTCTTTGTATATTTTGGATGTTAACACCTTGTCGGATATGTCATTTACAAATATATTCTCCCATACTGTAGGATGACTTTTTGTTCTGTTGATGGTGTCCTTTGCCGTACAGAAACTTTTTAGTTTGATGTAGTCCCATGAGTTCATTTTTGCTTTTGTTTTCCTTGCAGGAGAAGATGCATTCAGGAAGAAGTTGCTCATGCTTATATTCAGGAGATTTTTGCCTATGTTGTCTCCTGAGTTTTAGGGTTTCATTACTTAGATTCAGATCCTTGATCCATTTTGAGTTCACTTTTGTGTATGAGGCTAAACAATAATCTAGTTTCATTCTTTTGCATGTAGCTGTCCAGTTTTGCCAACACCAGATGTTGAAGAGGCTGTCATTTCCCCATTGTATGTCCATGGCTCCTTTATCATGTATTAATTGACCATATATGGTTGGGTTTGTATCAGACCTCTCTAGTCTCTTCCATTGGTCTATGGGTCTGTTCTTGTGCCAGTACCAAATTGTCTTGAGTACTGTGGCTTTGTAGTAGAGCTTGAAGTTGGGAATCATAATCTCCCCAGCTTTATTCTTCCTTCTCAGGATTGCTTCGGCTATTCGATGTCTTTTGTGGTTCCATATGAGTTTTAGAACGATTTTCTCTACTTCGTTGAAGAATGTTGGTATTTTGATAGGAATTGCATTGAATCTATAGATTGCTTTAGGCAGAATGGCCATTTTGACAATATTATTTCTATCGATGAGCACAGGATGTGTTTCCATTTATTGGTATCTTCTTTAATTTCTCTCATGAGTGTCTTGTAGTTTTCAGAGTATAGGTCTTTCACTTCCTTGGTTACGTTTATTCCTAGGTATTTTATTCTTTCTGATGCAACTGTGAATGGAATTGTTTTCCTGATTTCTCTCTCTGCTAGTTCATTGTTAGTGTATAGGAATGCAACAGATTTCTGCATATTAATTTTGTATCCCGCAACTTTGCTGAATTCAGATATTAGATCTAGTAGTTTTGGAGTGGATTCTTTAGGGTTTTTTATGTACAATATCATGTCATCTGCAAACAGGGACAGTTTGACTTCTTCCTTGCCAATCTGGATGCCTTTTATTTCTTTGTGTTGTCTGATTGCCGTGGCTAGGACCTCCAGTACAATGTTGAATAAAAGTGGGGAGAGTGGGCATCCTTGTCTTGTGCCTGATCTTAAACAAAAAACTTTCAACTTCTCACTCAAGTATGATGTTGACTGTGGGTTTGTCATATAGGGCCTTTATTATGTTGAGGTACTTGCTCTCCATACGCATTTTGTTGAGAGTTTTCATCATGAATGGATGTTGAATTTTGTCAAATGCTTTTTCAGCATCTATGGAGATGATCATGTGGTTTTTGTCCTTCTTTTTGTTCATGTGGTGGATGATGTTGATGGATTTTCGAATGTTGTACCATCCTTGCATCCCTGGAATAAATCGTACTTGATCATGATGGATGATCCTTTTCATGTATTTTTGAATTCAGTTTGCTAATATTTTGTTGGCTATTTTTGCATGTATGTTTATCAGGGATATTAGTCTGTAGTTTTCTTTTTTGGTGTGGTCTTTGCCAGGTTTTGGTATTAGAGTGATGCTGGCTTCACAGAATGCGTTTGGGAGTATTCCCTCTTCTTCTACTCCTTGGAAAACTTTAAGGAGGATAGGTATAAGGTCGTTACTAAATGTTTGATAAAATTCAGCGGTGAATCCATCTGGTCCAGGCGTTTTGTTCTTACATAGGTTCTTGATTACCAGTTCAGCTTCATTGCTGGTAATTGGTCTGTTGAGATTTTCTATTTCTTTCTAGGTCAGCCTTGGAAGGTTGTATTTTTCTAGAAAGTTGTACAATTCTTCTAGGTTATCCAGTTTGTTAGCATATAATTTTTCATAGTATTCTCTAATAATTCTTTTTATTTCTTTGGTGTCCGTAGTGATTTTTCCTTTCTCATATCTGATTCTGTTTATGTGAGTAGACTCCCTTTTTATTCTTGATAAGTCTGGCTAGGGGTTTATCTATTTTGTTTATTTTCTCAAAGAACCAGCTCTTGCTTTCATTGATCCTTTCTATTGTTTTATTTCTCGATTTTATTTATTTCTGCTCTAATCTTTATTATGTCCCTCCTTCTACTGACTTTGGGTCTCATTTGTTCTTCTTTTTCTATTTTCGTTAATTGTGAGTTTAGACTGCTCATATGAGATTGTTCGTCTTTCCTGAGGTAGGCCTGTATTGCAATATACTTTCCTCTTAGCACGGCCTTCGCTGCATTCCAGATTTTGCGGCGCTCAATTATTGTTGTCATTTGTCTCCATATATTCCTTGATCTCTGTTTTTATTTGGTCATTGATCCATTGGTTATTTAGGAGCATGTTGTGAAGCCACCGTGTGTTTGTGGGATTTTTCATTTTCTTTGCACAATTCATTTCTAGTTTCATAGCTTTGTGGTCTGAGAAACTGGTTGGTACAATTTCAATCTTTTTTAATTTACCGAGGCTCTCTTTGTGGCCTAGTATATGATCTATTCTTGAAAATGTTTCATGTGCACTTGGGAAGAATGTGTATCCTGCTGCTTTTGTGTGTAGAGTTCTGTAGATGTCTGTTAGGTCCGTCTGTTCTATTGTGTTGCTCAGTGCCTCTGTCTCCTTACTTATTTTCTGTCTGGTTGATCTGTCCTTCAGAGTGAGTGGAGTGTTGAAGCCTCCTATAATGAATGCATTGTATTCTATTTCTCCTTTTAATTCTGTTAGTGTTTGTTTCACCTATGTAGGTGCTCCTGTGTTGGGCACATAGATATTTATAATGGTTATATCTTCTTGTTGGATAGACCCTTTTATCATTATGTAATGTCCTCCTTTGTCTCTTGTGACTTTCTTTGCTTTGAAGTCTATTTTGTCCAATACAAGTACTGCAACTCCTGCTTTTTTCTCCCTGTTAGTTGCATGAATTGTCTTTTTCCATCCCTTCACTATTAGTCTGTGTATGTCTTTGGGTTTAAAGTAAGTCTCTTGTAGGCAGCATATAGATGGGTCTAGTTTTTTAATCCATTCAGTGACTCTATGTCTTTTGATTGGTGCATTCAGTCCATTTACATTTAGGGTGATTATCGATAGGTATGGACTTATTGCCATTGCAGGCTTTAGATTCGTGGTTACTAAAGGTTCAAGGTTAACTTCCTTACTATCTAAGAGTCTAAACTTAACTCACTTAATATGCTATTACAAACACAATCTAAAGGTTCTTTTTTTTCTCCTCCTTTTTCTTCCTCCTCCATTCTTTATATATTAGGTATCATATTCTGTAGTTTGTACCTTGATTGACTTTGAGGATAATTTAATTTTGCATTTGCTTAGTAATTAGCTGTTCTACTTTCCTTACTGTGGTTTTATTACCTCTGGTGACAGCTATTAAACCTTAGGAACACTTCCATCTACAGCAGTCCCTCCAAAATACACTGTAGAGATGGTTTGTGGGAGGTAAATTCTCTCAGCTTTTGCTTATCTGGTAATTGTTTAATCCTTCCTTCAAATGTAAATGGTAATCTTGCCAAATAAAGTATTCTTGGTCCAAGGCCCTTCTGCCTCATTGCATTAAATACATCATGCCACTCCCTTCTGGCCTCTAAAGTTTCTGTTGAGAAGTCTGATGATAGCCTGATAGGCTTTCCTTTGTATGTGATCTTATCTCTCTCTCTGGCTGCTTTTAATAGTCTGTCCTTGTCCTTGATCTTTGCCATTTTAATTACTATATGTCTTCATGTTGTCTTCCACGGTTCCCTCGTGTTGGGAGATCTGTGCACCTCCATAGCCTGAGAGACTATCTCCTTCCCCAGATTGGGGAACTTTTCAGCAATTACCTCCTCAATAACACTTTCAATCCCTTTTCCTCTCTTCTTCTTCTGGTACCCCTATAATGCAAATATTGTTCCATTTGGACTGGTCACACAGTTCTCTCAATATTCTTTCATCCTTAGAGATCCTTTTTTCTCTCTGTGCCTCAGCTTCTTTGTATTCCTCTTCTCTAGTTTCTATTTCATTTATCATCTCCTCCACCATATTCAATCTGCTTTTAATACCTTCCACTGTGCTCTTCAATGATTGGATCTCTGACCGGAGTTCATTCCTGAGTTCTTGAATATCTTTCCATACCTCCATGAGCATGTTAATGATTTTTATTTTGAACTCCCTTTCAGGGAGAGTCATGAGGTCTATATCATTTAAATCTTTCCCAGGAGTTGTTAATAATTTTACTCTGGATCAGGTTCCTTGGCGTTTCATATTTGCATATGGCACACTTAGTGCCCAGAAGGTCTACTCTCTGGAGCTGCTCAGCCCCTGAAGCAATGTTGGGGGTTGCAGGGGAGTGGTATTAGTGCCTGGGGGGAGGAAAGAGCTGTTTCCTGCTCCCGGCTGCTATGCCTGTCTCTACTGCCTGAACCAGTGGGCTGAGCACACAGGTATAAGCCTCTATGCTTTGTGTTTGTAGTTACTGTAGACTGACCTTCCCTCTGGCTGGCCTAATGCCAGGGTAGGGTTTGCTGGTTTGTGAGCCAGGTGGGCCGGCCAGGAGAAAGGTGCAGTAGGCTGCCTATCGTGGAGGGGGTTCTTGGAGCTGTGTAAGCAGCTAGGGAGCTGGAGCACCTGAAGATCATCAAAGCTCCCAACCTGCTGGGCAGACTGCACCCAGACAGTTTTGTCTACCTGTCCTTTCTCCTGAGCAGTAAGCTCTGTGCATCCTTATGCCTTTAGCAGCCCTCTTGCTAAGGGCTTCCTTGTTAGGAAGTCTCTCAGACTGCCTGCCTTTCTTTTGTCCCAGAGCAGCTGGGTATGGATCCCTACTTTCACAAGTAGCTGGAATCTTAGTCTCTCCAGGAATTCTGCCTGTCTTAGCTTTCCAACCCCCTAATTACAAGTATCATGCAAGCACCATGAAATGTAGGCTTGTGCTCCCAGAGAAGATCTCCGGAATTAGGTATTCAGCAGTCCCAGGTCCCCACTCCTTCCCTGCTCCGTTTCTCTTCCTCTCGCTGGTGAGCTGAGGTGTGGGAAGGGCTTGGATGCCGCAGGACCACAGCTTTAGTACGTTACCCTGTTCTGTGAGGTCTGCTCTTGTCTCCAGGTGTATGTAGTTTGTTGCAGTCCTCTTTCCTGTTGCTCTTTCAGTAGTTATGTCAGTCATATTTTCATATTATATGCGGTTTTAGGAGGAAGCCTCTGCCTCACCTCTCACACCACCACCTTTAATCTGTATGTCTCAGGGGTTTTATCAGAGCTAGAATTTTAATACTTACTGGTATGATGTGCAGACCCTTGAGACAAGTGTCAACTTGAAAATAAACAGCCACGCTGAGGCAAATGAGCATTTATTTGGGAATAAAGGATTGCATTATGGGGAACATGGGTAGAAACTCAAATAATGTTTCCACTTGTAGGGTGAAAGCAAAGAGTTTTTATGAAGAAAAGGAGGGAATTACATGAGTTGAAGATAAAACTTTCCAGGGTGTTAACCAGCTTTCTATGGGTACTAGCAAACTCAGCCTCTCTAGGTTACTCACTGAATAACTGCTAACTTTATCTTTAGAAAGCCCATTATCAGTCTTGTGATCAGGATGTCCATTCTTCTGCTGACTTCTCAAACGACTGCTTAACACAATTGCCATTTTGCCCAGTCCAAAGGTTCTGGCCCAGTTCAAAGGCGAGTGAGATGAGTTCTCTTCAATGGCCACTCAACTCTGTTTTAAAGAGGCTCTGGTCACGTCGTTTCCACACAGGGATGAGTGCTTTACCCACAAGTACACCCCCAGCACCAAGCCTGGGGCTTAGCAAACATGGGTGAATATACTCCACTTGCCCTCTACATCCCCTCTCCCCCAACCTGGCTCTGTGCTCCAGAAAGCAGAGCCCTCAAGGGGCCATCCATAACCACACCTCCCATCATTTAACTTCTGGCCCGGTTTGGCTAATGGGCAACACCAGCAGATGAAAGGGTGAGCAGAGAATACGGTTGGGGTGTTTATTCCCATGGCTCATTCTCTGCCAGGCTACAAGCTCTAGAGGCCACCGTCAGGCAGCCCCACTCCTAACTGCTCCCCAGCTCAGAGGAACAGCTGGTGGTAACAGCTCCCCACAGCACCCTGCCCGGGGTGTCTCCTCATTCACTGTTGTCCACATCTCTGTACCTGCCTGATTACACTGGCTAAGATGCCATCTCCCTCCTTCTGGGACAATGACTGACACATGAGGCTCCACGTCAGTATGCGCTGAATGAATGAATGATGCCCGTTTTACCAAATGAAGATGATAATCCTTAGTCCAAACCATGGCTAAAGTTATGATGAGTTAATAAGAAACTGGACGTGAACATATATGTATATTTTAAGACAGAGTTCTGGAGCAGCAGAGATTCTCAAATGAGAGGGCGTCCATGCCACTTAGGAGGCTTGTTAGACACACACTGCTGGGCTCCACCACAAGATATTCTGGTTCGGCAGGCCCGGGGGTGGCTGAGGATTAATGATCCACATATCTACCAAGTTTCCCTGTGATCTTGGTGCTTCCAGGCTGGGATCACAGTCTGAGAAACACACTCTAGAGAAAAGCCACAGGGTCTGATACAGACTCCGGGCCTCATGATGCACTGACTGTCTTTCAGGACAAAAGGCCCCGTGCAATAAGACCTATGTTTTATTTTTACTTCTCTGATCATTAAAATCTAAATGGAGGTTTTGCTTTAAAAAAAAAAAAGGTTGGGGGAGAAATCAGCAACAAGATTAAATACTGCGAGCAGAAAAGGAGGTGTTCAGGGCCCCATCCGGGGAAGGGCTGTACACATTTGCAGGGCACACAGCAGAGTGGCTCATGGCAGAGCTTGGACCTAGTGAGGATAGTGGTAAAGCCCCAGCTCAGAGTTCTGAAGCTCGGGAGCAGATGGATCTCCTTCCTGCTCCTCCCAAGTCCGGGCTGCATGGGCACCACACTGCCCACACTTCATCCAAGTCCACTGGACACAGCCCCTCCATCAGCACCTTCAGGCCAGAGTGCCCGGCTCTCCCCGCACACACACACACACACACACTCAGGCCAGGCACACGTGGTCCCATTCACACAAACGGAGCTTCAGATCTCAGGCCTCTATCACAGGCTCAGGCTCCAAAGTCAACTCCAAAGTCAAGGTATGTGTGAGTCTCCTTAGCAGATTGACAAGGGACCACTGCAGAAGTAGGGTGCCGGCCATCGTGAGGACACAGCCAGGGGGAAACTGTTCTGTACCCCAGAGTGAGGGAAAATTCTACTGCACAACTGGGGCTGCCTGGCTCATTAGGGAGGTCCTGACACTGGCTCTGAGATGCCATCCAGCTCTGCTCCGCTCCTCAGTAACCAGTGGATAAGGAAGCAGATGGCCAGGAGGCCAGTCCCTAGGAGGTCGCCCAGCCCTGTGAGGTAGGGGATACAGTGGTTGTCCGGATCCAGGGCCTGGTGCCACGTCAGCCGAACCAACACTTCGGCCAGGTACAGCAGGACTGTCACCTGTTGTGAGCACAAGCAGACACAAGACAATGACCAAGTCAGAAAGCCAACTGTCACCAAGAGACATCAGCAGATCCCAGGGCAGACACTAAGGCTGGCATATCAAGCCCTTCCTCTGCTTCGCTTGGGGTCTGACGCCCACCTCTGAGTTTGGGCGGAGATGGAGAGCCACCCTCATGCACATGTGCCTAGCCTCCGTCCCTGTGGTCGGGCCTGCTCAGGGCATCCCGCAGCACCCACAGGCCTGCTGCTTACAGCCTCGGCCCTCTGCCGCACTGGCTCCGCTCACCACCCGCGGAACCGACGCAGACCTCCCTGGGATGGCAGTGTGGGGCTCTCAGGGCAGCCTTGGAGGGCTGGCCTTCCTGAGGTGCCACGGGGTAGTTAGCACACACAGCCCTGGCCTCTCAGGGCTCCTGGGTCCCTCCTCCCAGGCTGGGCCCAGCCCCTTCCCTGCTGCTGCTCAGGACCATTTCTCAAGCTGCCCCAGCCTATCCTTCAGGGTCATGGACATGCCGCGATTACTACTAACACACCTCAGGGAGACTTGAAAATGCCAGTCCCCACTCTCAGCCCTGCCCTCAGAGAATGGCCCAATGGTGCCCAGTTACCCTGTGGAGGCCCCAGGCCCACCAGGGACATCAGCCGGCGAGTCCAGGCTGACGCCTGCTGATGCCACCCCAGGCAGGTGCCAGCCGAAACGCTTTCATCATGTCCTGATCACCATCTGGCCCGGACTGAAGCCCACCCAGCCCACCAGGGGCCTCGTCCCTGCCCACCCTGGGATGAATGAGCCATGCAGCCCAGTTCATCAGCTGGACCTGCTCATCAGCTTGCTTCACGGCAACTCACCACACCCTCAGCACACTCCTCGGACCCTCTGGAGAGGAGGGTGCCGTGTGCCATGTGCGGCACAAAGTGGGCAGTAGCCTCTGTGTCTGGGTCCTGCCCTTGGGCTTGAACAAGCTGACTCAACTTCTGGAAGATGGGGACTGTGCCCTGTGTGTCCAGGAGCCCCCCACCATGAGCATCTCTGCCAGGATGGGGACAAAGCTTGCTGGCTGACTTCCACTACAGCCATCCTTACCTGGACCAGGCCTGCCAGCAGGTAGAATACCACGAAGGTCTTACTGTGTGGGACGGAAGGGCCTTCTACCAGGTAGACGATGTAGAAGAAAATGAGATGGCCTGGGACTGCCAGGAAAAGCAGCACTTGGGCTGACGTGGAATTGATTTCTGGAAGAAACAGAACCAGGGAGGTTGTGTGACCTGTGCAACAGCAAAGACCACCTCGGCATTTGACAGCCTGCAGGGAGGCACCACATTCATTCATCTACTACACGAGTGTTCACTGAGCACATACTATGTGGTGGGCATGTTCTAGCATATGCAGAGATAGTCCTGTTCCTTCCCTCTTGGAGCTGACATTTTTGGGAAGAGAGAAAAGCCAGAATCTAGCAGCAGAAACAAAACAGAAAAGTGTGACAAAACCTCAGAGTACTAGAATAAACCAGGGTGATGTGGTAGAGAAGGAAGTGTACTTTAGTGCAGGTGAGCTCCTGGGGCCTGGAGGCCCTCGCAAGTTGATGACACTTAGGCTGAGATCTGAACCTGGGGAGAGGATTCTGGGCAGAGGAAAAAGCAGCGAGGGGCTTAAGGTGGAGATGAGTTCTGGCATGTCGAGCAATGAGTCAGCGATCCGGGGAGGGCGGCACACTCATGGGACGCTCAGGCAGCCCCTTCCTCATGCTTAGCCTCTGGGAGCCTGTCAACATGTTTTCTTCAGGCTGCAGAGCTCAAGGAGTGTCTCTGAGACTCTGCAAGAAATGTAATTTACTGTGTTCCACCCACAAACACTTTTAAAAACTATGACACACAATGTAATTGGCTTCTCAAATAGAAATAGAGTTTCAGTGAAAAGTAAGACTCCATTTACCTCTGAGTTAATGTATTTCATCAAATAAGGGGGAAAATCATATGTAGCTTAGAAATGAAGAAGTCTACCATAAAATAATCTATAGAGAGAATGAGAACACACAAGAGTACCAAAATCTAATCACAATGAATAATTACATAAGGTATAAAGATTCTTTAAAAAAAAATGGAAGCAAAGTAATTACTGTTGGTAGCTGGTATTAACACTCAGGACAATCTATAGAAACACTACACATAAACAGTAAGAATTCAGCAAAATATTTAGGCACTGCTATAGACTGAATGTTTGTGTCTCCGCCAGATCCATGTGCTGTATCCTAACCTCCAGTAGGCTGGTGTTCGGAGGGTAGGCGTTTGGGGAGTGATAAGGTCATGAGGGTGAAGCCCTTATGAATGGGATTGGTGCCCATGTAAGAGACCTCAGAAAGCTCCCTCACCCCTTCCACTGTGAGAAGACAGGGGTTTATGATCCAGGAAGCAGGCCTTCACCGGACAGAATCTGTTTGTGCCTTGATGCTGGACTCCAGCCACCACAACTGTAAGAATAAATTTCTATTGTTACAAGTTACCCATTCTATTTCTTTTATTGCAGCCTGAGCTAAAACAGGTACATAAGTAATATAGAAAGTAGATAGCTTTTCTATATACAAATGACCAGTCAGAAAATATAATTGGGACTTCTAGATAAGTTGGGATACACATACTTCTTCCTATCCTCTCACTAAATACAATCAAAACCTTGGACAGTATATATAAAACAAACATAAGATTCTGAAAGGTGGAGAGAAAAGGCAAACTGGTTTGGGACCTCGGGACCCAAGGAACAATGATAGTGAGGTCCCTGATGTTTTTTGCCTCATGTATCTCAGACTGGGTGCTGGAGAAGTGAGCAACCCAGAAGTGTCAGTGGGCACAGACCAAAAGAAAAACTGAACAAAAGCCGAAGGTCCAGAAAAGGGGCAGCCTAGCAAAACAACGAACTCTATTCTAATCCAACACCACAGGAAAACTGCAGCCTCATTTCCACCCCTCTCTCCCTCCCAGCCAGAGTAGTGTCAGAGGAACATGGGCTCCCACCTTGACCACCAGTAATGAGGTGATTCTCTTCCCCCAGAGTGTCAGTGGAGATGGAGGGGACCCCGGGTTTCCTCCCACCTGGCATTAAGGGAGCAGTGCCCTCCCTTTCCCTCAGTGATGCAGACTGACAGGAGGCTAGCTAAAAACATAAGAACTTAAGTAAGATCCAGATTCTCATAACATACACCACGAATGTCTTGGATTCAATCTAAAATCACCTATTATAACAAAAACATTTCAACTGGATGAGACAACAGACAGACACTAACAAGGAGATGACACAGATGGTAGGATTATCTGAAAGCAATTTTAAGGGATCCTTTACAAAAATGCTTCAACTAGCAACTACAAAAACATTTGAAACAAATGATAAGAATAGAAAGTCTCAGTAAACAAATCATCTAAGAAATTGAAGATACAAGAGGATGAAATTTTAAAACTGAAAAAAATACCATTGCCAAAAAACCCAAACAACTCAATCCATGGGATCAACAGCAGAATGGAGAGGACAGAGGAGAGAATCAGTGAACTTGAATAAAAAGCTATAGAAATTAGCCAATCTAACCAAGAGAGAGTAAAATAGACTTGGGGAAAAAAATTGAACAGAGCCTCAGGGATTTGAGGGCTATAATAAAAAATCTACCATCCATGTTATCAGACTACCAGAAAGAAAGGAGAAAGAGAGTGGGGCTGAGAAAGAACTTAAAAGAAATAATGCCTTAAGATATCCCAAATTTGGCAAACAACAAATCTACATATTCAAGGAGCTAAACGAACTCCACGTGGCATAAACATGAAAATATCCACACCAATGTAAATCATAATCGAAAGTCTAAAAAGTGAAGAAAAAGTCTTGAAATAAGCAAGAGAGAAATACCACCTTATGTATACAGCAAAAACAATTGAAATGACAGCAATCTGTCAGAAACCGTGGTAAAATAGTAGCATATTTGAGCGGTTTAAAGATGGCAGCATGAGAGGTGAGACAGAGGCTTCCTCCTAAAACCGCATTAATATGAAAATATAATTAATACAACTACTCCTGAAAGAGCAACAGGAAAGATGACTGCACCAGACTGCACACACCTGGAGAAAAAGAGCAGACATCATGGAACAGGGTAACATACCAAAGCTGTTGTCCGGCAGGACCCAAGCCCTTCCTCCACCCCAGCTCACTGGTGGGAGGAAAAGAAACAGAGCAGGGAGGGAGGGGGGGACCTGAGACTGCTGAATACCTAATTCCAGAGATCTGCTCTGCGAACACAAACCTATATTTCACGGTGCTTGCATGGTACTCTCGTGAGTAGGGGGTTGGAAAGCTACGACAGGCAGAATTCCTGGAGAGACTGAGATTCCAGCTGCTTGTGGAGAGCAGAGATCCATATCTGGCTTCTCTGGGTCAAAAGAAAGGTGGGAAGTCTGAGAGACTTCCTAACAAGGAAGCCCTTAGCAAGAGGGCTGCTAAAGGGGCAAGGATTGCACGGAGCTTACTGCTCAGGAGAAAGAACAGATAGACAAAATTGTCCAGGTGCACTCTGCCCAGCACGTTGGGAGCTTTCAAGATCCTCAGGTGCTCCAGCTCCCTAGCTGGCTACACACCTCCAAGGACCCCCTCAGTGATACACAGGCTACTGCGCCTTTCTCCCAGCCAGCCCCACAAACTGACAAATCCTACCCTGGTGTTAGGCCAGCCAGAGGGAAGATCTGTCTACAGTAACTACAAATGCAAAGCATAGAGGCTTATACCTGTGTGCTTAG
Organism: Smutsia gigantea; assembly: GCA_032199065.1. Classification (NCBI taxonomy): domain Eukaryota; kingdom Metazoa; phylum Chordata; class Mammalia; order Pholidota; family Manidae; genus Smutsia; species Smutsia gigantea. The sequence goes on along the minus strand of JAVSCE010022324.1, from coordinate 29,118 downwards.
CCCACTGGTTCAGAAAATTGGAGCCAGGCATAGCAGCTGGGAAGCAGGAAACAGCTCTTTCCCCCCCACAGGCACCAATACCACTCCCCTGCGACTCCCAGCATTGCTTCAGGGGCTGAGCAGCTTCAGAGAGTAAAGCTTCTGGGCACTAGAGGGTGCCATATACAAATATGAAACACCAAAGGAGTCTGATTCAGAGAAAAATTATTAATACCACTCCTGAGAAAGATTTGAATGACATTGACCTCATGAATCTTCCTGAAAGGGAGTTCAAAATAAAAATCATTAACATGCTCATGGAGGTACGGAAAGATATTCAAGAACTCAGGAATGAATTCCGGTTGGAGATCCAATCATTGAAGAGCACAATGGAGGGTATTAAAAGCATTTTGGATATGGTGGAGGAGAAGATAAATGAAACAGAAACTAGAGAAGAGGAATACAAAAAAGCTGAGGCACAGAGAGAAAAAAGGATCTCTAAGAATGAAAGAATATTGAGAGAACTGTGTGACCAATCCAAACGGAAAAATATTCGCATTATAGGGGTACCAGAAGAAGAAGAGAGAGAAAAAGGGATAGAAAGTGTTATTGAGGAGGTAATTGCCGAAAACTTCCCCAGTCTGGGGAAGGAGATAGTCTCTCAGGCCATGGAGATGCACAGTTTTCCCAACACAAGGGACCCACAGAAGACAACACGAAGACATAGTAATTAAAATGGCAAAGATCAAGGATAAGGACAGACTATTAAAAGCAGCCAGAGAGAGAAATAAGTTCACATACAAAGGAAAGCCCATCAGGATATCATTAGACTTCTCAACAGAAACCTTACAGGCAAGAAGATAGTGGCATAATGTATTTAATGCAAAGAAGCAGAAGGGCCTCAAACCAAGATTACTTTATCCAGCAAGATTATCACTGAAATTTGAAGGAGGGATTAAACATTTACCAGATAAGCAAAAGCTGAGAGAATTTACCTCCCACAAACCATCTCTACAGTGTATTTTGGAGGGACTGCTGTAGATGGAAGTGTTCCTAAGGTTTAATAGCTGTCACCAGAGGTAATAAAACCACAGTAAAGAAAGTAGAACAGCTAATTACTAAGCAAATGGAAAATTAAATTAACTATCCCCAAAGTAAATCAAGGGATAGACAAAGAGTACAGAATATGATACCTAATATATAAAGAATGGAGGAGGAAGAAAAAGGAGGAGAAAAAAAAAAGAACCTTTAGATTGTGTATGTAATAGCATATTAAATGAGTTAAGTTAGACTCTTAGATAGTAAGGAAGTTAACCTTGAACCTTTGGTAACCACGAATCTAAAGCCTGCAATGGCAATAAGTACATACATATCCATAATCACACTAAATGTAAATGGACTGGATGCACCAATCAAAGGACATAGAGTCACTGAATGGATAAAAAAACAAGACCCATCTATATGCTGCCTACAAGAGACTCACTTTAAATCCAAAGACATACACAGACTAAAAGTGAAGGGATGGAAAAAGACAATTCATGCAACTAATAGGCAGAAAAAAGCAGGAGTTGCAGTACTTGCATCAGACAAAATAGACTTCAAAACAAAGAAAGTCACAAGAGACAAAGGAGGACATTACATAATGATAAAAGGGTCAATCCAACAAGAAGATATAACCATTATAATTATCTATGCGCCCAACACAGGAGCACCTACATAGGTGAAACAAATACTAACAGAATTAAAAGGGGAAATAGAATGCAATGCATTCATTCTAGGAGACTTCAACACTCTACTCACTCTGAAGGACAGATCAACCAGACAGAAAATAAGTAAGGAGACAGAGGCACTGAAGAACACATTAGAACAGATGGACCTAACAGACATCTATCTACATGACTCTACACCCAAAAGCAGCACAATACACATTCTTCCCGAGTGCACATGGAACATTTTCAAGAGTAGATCATATACTAGGCCACAAAAAGAACCTTGGTAAATTAAAAAAGACTGAAATTGTACCAACCAGTTTCTCAGGCCACAAAGGTATGAAACTAGAAATAAATTACGCAAAGAAAATGAGAAATCCCACAAACACATGGAGAATTCACAACATGCTCCTAAATGACCAATGGATCAATGACCAAATAATAACAGAGATCAAGCAATATATGGAGACAAATGACAACAAAACTCAACACCACAAAATCTGTGGGACGCAGCGAAGGCCATGCTAAGAGGAAAGTATACTGCAATACAGGCATACCTCAGGAAAGAAGAACAATCCCATATGAGCAGTCTAAACTCACAATTAACGAAACTAGAAAAAGAAGAACAAATGAGGTCCAAAGTCAGTAGAAGGAGGGACATAATAAAGATTATAGCAGAAATAAATAAAATCTAGAAGAATAAAACAATAGAATCAATGAAAGCAAGAGCTGGTTCTTTGAGAAAATAAACAAAATAGATAAACCCCTAGCCAGACTTATCAAGAAAAAAAAAAAGAGTCTACTCACATAAACAGAAACAGATATGAGAAAGGAAAAATCACAACGGACCCCACAGAAATACAAAGAATTATTAGAGAATATTATGAAAAATTATATGCTAACAAACTGGATAACCTAGAAGAAATGGGCAACTTTCTAGAAAAATTCAACTTTCCAAGACTGACCCAGAAAGAAACAGAAAATCTCAACAAGATGGAATACTTCCAAAATCATTCTATGAGGCCAGCATCACTCTAACACCAAAACCAGGCAAAGACACCACAAAAAAAGAAAATTACAGACCAATATCCCTGATGAACATAGAAGAAAAATACTCAACAAAATATTAGCAAACTTAATTAAAAAATACATCAAAAAGATCATCCATCATGATCAAGTGGGATTCATCCCAGGGATGCAAGGATGGTACAACATTTGAAAATCCATCAACATCATCCACCACATGAACAAGAAGAAGGACAAAAACCACATGATCATCTCCATAGATGCTGAAAAAGCATTTGACAAAATTCAACATCCATTCATGATAAAAACTCTCAACGAAATGGGTATAGAGGGCAAGTACCTCAACATCATAAAGGCCATATATGACAAACCCACAGCTAACATCATACCTAACAGCAAGAAGCTGAAAGCTTTTCCTTTAAGATCAGGAACAATACAAGGATGCCCACTCTGCCCACTTCTATTCAACATAGTACTGGAGATCCTAGCCATGACAATGAGGCAAAACAAAGAAATACAAGGCATCCAGATTGGGAAGGCAAAAGATAAGCTGTCCCTGTTTGCAGATGACATGATATTGTACGTAAAAAACCCTAAAGAATCCACTCCAAAACTACTAGATCTAATATCTGAATTCAGGCAAGTTGTGGGATACAAAATTAATACACAGAAATCTGTGCCATTCCTATACACTAAGAATGAACTAGCAGAGAGGAATCAGGAAAACAATTCCATTCACAGTTCCATCAAAAAGAATAAAATACCTAGTAATAAACCTAATTAAGGAAGTGAAAGACCTGTACTCTGAAAACTACAAGACACTCATGAGAGAAATTAAAGAAGATACCAATTAAATGGAAATACATCCCATGTTCATGGACAGAATTAATACTGTCAAATGGCCATCCTGTCTAATGCAATCTACAGATTCAATGCAATTCCTATCAAAATACCAACAGCATTCTTCAACGAACTAGAGAAAATCGTTCTAAAATTCATATGGAACCACAAAAGACCGCGAATAGCCAAAGGAATCCTGAGAAGGAAGGATAAAGCTGGGGGGATTATGATCCCCAACTTCAAGCTCTACTACAAGCCACAGTACTCAAGACAATTTGGTACTGGTACAAGAACAGACTCAGAGACCAATGGAACAGACAAGAGCCCTGATACAAACCCAACCATATATGGTCAATTAATATACAATAACAGAGCCACAGACGTACAATGGGGAAATGACAGCTTCTTCAACAGCTGGTGTTGGCAAAACTGGACAGCTACCTGCAAAAGAATGAAACTGGATCATTGTTTAACCCCATACACAAAAGTAAACTCGAAATGGATTAAAGACCTGAATGTAAGTCATGAAACCATAAAACTCTTAGAAGACAACATAGGCAAAAATCTGCTGAATATAAGCATGAGCAACTTCTTCCTGAATGCATCTCCTTGAGCAAGGGAAATAAAAGCAAAAATGGACTCATGGGACTACATCAAACTAAAAAGTTTCTGTACCGCAAAGGACACCATCAACAGACCAAAAAGGCATCCTACGGTATGGGAGAATATATTTGTAAATGACATAACTGACAAGGGGGTTAACATCCAAAATATACAGAGAACTTACACACCTCAACACCCAAAAAGCAAATAACCCAATTAAAAATCGGCAAAGGATATGAAGAGACAGTTCTCCAAAGAAGAAATTCAGATGGCCAACAGACACATGAAAAGATGCTCCACATCGCTAATCATCAGGGAAATGCAAATTAAAACCACAATGAGATATCACCTCACACCAGTAAGGATAGCCAGCATCGAAAAGACTAAGAACAACAAATGCTGGCGAGGATGAAGAGAAAGGGGAACTCTCCTACACTGCTGGTGGGAATGTAAGCTAGTTCAACCATTGTGGAAAGCAATATGGAGGTTCCTCAAAAAACTCAAAATAGAAATACCATTTGACCCGGGAATCCCACTCCTTGGAATTTACCCAAAGAATACAACTTCTCAGATTCAAAAAGACATATGCACCCCTATGTTTATCACAGCACTTTTTACAATAGCCAAGATATGGAAGCAACCTAAGTGTCCATCAGTAGATGAATGAATAAAGAAGATGTGGTGGTACATATACACAATGGAATACTATTCAGCCATAAAAAAGAAACAAATCCTACCATTTGCAACAACATGGATGGAGCTGGAGGATATTATGCTCAGTGAAATAACCCAGGCAGAGAAAGACAAGTGCCAAATGACTTCCCTCATTTGTGGAGTATAACAACGATGCAAAACTGAAGGAACAAAAGAGCAGCAGACTCACAGACTCCAAGAAGGAACTAGTGGTTACCAAAGGGGAGGGGTGTGGCAGGGTGGGTGGGGAGGGAGGGAGAAGAGAATTGAGGGGTATTATATTTAGTACACATGGTATGGGGAATCACAGGGAAAACAGTGTAGCACAGAGAAGGCAAACAGTGAATCTGTGGCATCTTACTACACTGATGGACAGCGACTGCATTGGGGTATGGGTGGGGACTTGATAACATGGGTAAATGTAGTAACCACATTCTTTTTTCATGTGAAACCTTCATAAGAGTGTATATCAATAATACCTTAATAAAAAATTAAATTAAAAAAAATAGCACACTTTTCAAGTGTTGAAAATAGCTATCTAAGCCGAATTTTATGGTCAGCTAAAATATCCCTCAGAATGTGCCAGCAAAGTTACCCTAAAAGAATGGCTAAAGGTAGTTCTTGAAACAAAAAGGAAATGATAAAAGAAAACAGAATGGAAGAAAAGACCCAATTTTTAAAAATAACAGAAAGATAAAATCTTCCATGTTTCCAATGGTTTTAGAATAGAATCCAGTCTCTTTTCCTCAAGCTTCAAGGCCCTATAATCAGCTCCCTTCTATGTCTATGGCTTCAAGGTCCCTCATCCTCTCTTTGCTCATTATGCCCACATCTCACTGGCCTTTCAATTCTTCAAACTCACAATACTCCTTCTTGCCTCTGGCCTTTGTTCACACTGTTCCCTCTACCTGGAATGCTCTTTCTGCTCCAGCACGCCCCCCCTTCCCAACCAACCATGCTCATCCTCAGAGAGGAACTTTCTAGCCCAAAATCTGAATATCTCCTGTAATTCCTTTTTATCACACCCTGGGTTTTTGCCTTTTAGAATATATCACAGTTTGTAATTATGTGCTCCTTTTTGTGTGTGTATTCACTCTTCTAGACCATGTATATCCATGAGAATCAGCTTCCTCCCTCTTACCACTCTGATCTGATACCTAGTACCTGGTAGACACTCAACAAATATTTGAGCAAATGAATGAATCAATTAAAGGCAGGGCTGGAAAGTCAGGTGTCTGGAAGGAGGAGTTGGTGTCCTTGAGGATGCTCTTTGCTGAGGTCAGCACTGGTCCTCTGTCCATTGTTACAAATGCCAGCTTCCAATGACCATTTTTACCTGTATAAAAAAATGACTACACAGCCTTGGGAAGACACCAGACCCACCTGAGGTGCAGAAAATGGAACACGGGTTAGGCCAGAATTTTTTCATGCCGAGAGGTAGGACCCCAGGTGTGCTCCACATGTGCAGGAAGGTGGAGATCCGGCTGGTCTGAATGGCCACCAGATTGCCACCAACCCCTGTGGGAAGAGAAAGAATCTGGTTTCCCTTTCTTTATGCCACTCTGAGTTCTATCCTTTGAGCTCACTTCCTCCAGGAAGACTTCCTTGACTTACTCAGCACTTGACTTTACCTTCCCTCCCACTTGACCAAAATCTTGTTTGGCACCAAGCAAAGGTAGCCTGGACCTTATGAGTGAGTGAGGTTATCAATGTAGTAACTCTATCACCTTGACAGGCAGCACCCTTAAGTGAAGGAAGTGTGACTGGCAAAGTAGGTTCTCTACACATATCTGTAGGGAGAGGGAGACTGGAAGGGAAGGAATTCAGGAAAGGGATGAGGGTAAGGGAGGGAGGAGGGTGGATGGAGATGTCTATGGAAGGATATCCTGATAAGCCGCTCAAGGTCATAGGGAATGACAGGAGCAGACTAGCATGGAGTATCAGAGAAAATGAAAGGATGTGTTTTACCTGCAAGTGGAAGGAGGCAAGAGAACAGTGGATGACAGCTGTGAAGGAGGAGGACATGGTGCCATGGTGAGAGAGCTGGCCTTGCTGCTGAGGCACCTACTTCTGCAGGGAGCTGACAGCAACCAGCTCTGCAGCGTCAGAGGGCTCAGGTGACAAAGGCCAGGCTGAGCTCCTTCTGCTGGGGCACGCTATGGGGCTGGCAGGGCTGCTCCCGCTCCATTTCCTCAGCCCCACAGAGAACCCCTCACTGGGCCAGATGTGCCCCAGTGCCCTTCAAGGGCAGAGACCAACTGCCCTGGGCTGCCCCAGAGGACACAGAAATGTTCTGTGGCAGAGGATGGCTGCACATCTATTTTGCTCAGGCCACACATAATTTTTTTTTAAAAAGGAAAAAATAACTCAAACTAAGTGGCAACATTTACAAATCATACCCTTAATCCAGATTCCTGGCTTCTCCTCCCAAGTCAGCTCAGGCAACTCTGGACCTCTGTTCCCACCAGGCAGCAACTGGCTGTAGCTGAGCAGACCCTGCTCCCCCCACCCAGGAATGTATTCTGCAGTTCATCCTGCTCCCCCCCACTCCTTTCTGCTAGCTACTGTCTTACCTGCTTAACTCACTCAGATCGCTTCCTGGGCCCTGGAGGCATCTAAGTTGGTGACGCCAAAGGAAGTCTCTCCAAGCTGATTGGGCCCGACACAGCTGTGGCTGTCCTCACAATGGCTAGCCCTCATGCTGGGAACAGGCCCTGTGGCACTTGACTGGGGTACAGACCTGCTGGAAGGCCCACTCATGTGCAGGGAATATAGGCCTGGATCCCCACAGAATTGGGGGTGCCCAAAGGACTCTGAAGCTTGTCTCTGCAGTCTCAGAGGCCAGAGTCAGGGCACCAAGCAAACTGTGCAGTAAGTTAACATGTCCGGTTTCCTGATCAGTTGGTCCCAGTTATAGATTCTTATCAGAAACCAGACACAAAGCAAGCTTTAGTTAAAAGAGGGGTCCTCACCACAATCATCCACAGGGTCTAAGCCTACAAGGCAAATCAGTGAAGGGTCAGGTGGCAGGGAACAGGGAATGGAGGGGATTGAGGCAAAGTGGACAGCACAGGTCAGTGTCAGCTGATTCTTGCCCCACCCTCAATGTAAGCCCAGTTTGTCAGCCTTGCTTGTCAAGGAGACAGAAATCCAGTTTTACAAATAAATGTTTAAGTTTTAAATGTCATCAATGAATCTAACTTAAAAGAAAAACCATGAGAGGCCAATGCTGCAGTCCTGAAGGCCACATTCAGTCTGCAGGTGAATCCTGCAGGCCAGCAAATCTCAGGCTCACCTAGGTGCACCTTCAGTGCATGGGATTTAGCTCTGTGGGAAAGCTCCAGCCTCAGCAGCAGTGGTGCATATGAGGAACATGGTGTGAGCTGGTGGAAGAGCAGGCAGGGCTTTCTCCCCCTGGGTCTCCTTCCAGCTGAGAGAAACCAGACCTCACAGCCCGTGCTCGGCAGCACCACCATGGCTCAGCTTCCCGACTCCAACCCCAGGACCCTAGGCGATGGTGACTGCTGGTACCTACCACATATGATGGGAGTAAATATGGCCATGCCATTGTACTGCTGTTTAGAAATGGTTTTGTTCAAGATGAGCCCTCCAAAACTGGGGAGAAAGCAGAGGGTAGTCAAATGATTAGATTTACATGTATGGACGTCCTTGCAAACCTCTATACAAACTACCTCATCAGCTGTCTTCCCAGCTTAGCAAACACTTACCTTACCCCTATACAAAATATCTGTTGCAGCCAAGCTGGTCTCCTCAGAGTACTCTGCACCCCGTATATGTTTTCACCTCTTTTCTGAGCCTCAGCTGTTCTAGAAGGCCCAACAGATAATCTCAGCCCGTTAAAAACAAACAACAAACTCCTTCCCAAGAACACTTAGTTGGCTGGGCTGTCACAGGACAGCTCTTGAACTGCAACCAAGCTGCTCATCAATGCAAAACAAACTGCATGCATTATTTCATGCCCCTGGTTTTCAGAAGACACTGCAGCCAGATCTTGCTCCCATCAGCCCTTGCAGGCTGCCCTGCCCCTGTAGCCCTGGAAAAGCTAGATCAGTTTGTACAAGGCGCCCAGGAGCCTTCCGGAAGCAAAGACACCTAGACCATACTGCATACTACCTCTCTCTGAGATTCAGTGTCAGAAAAGCACCTCAAAAAAGACAGAGGTGGCTCTCCTCAAGGTCAACTAGCAGAAAGGGCCCTGGAGACCAGGGCTGGAGAGTGGAACTGAAGGGCCAGTGGGTCCAGGGGGACTCATCCCTCAGCCCCTCTAGGTCCCATCAGCTGCCATGCTGTAGAAATGGTGTTCAAAAAGACACTGCCTTGAGGTCAGGTAAGGAATGCCCTTCAGCCTAAGCAGCAGTGCAGGCCAGTGAGAGGAAGTGGGAGGAGACCTGGTGTCCCGCAGTGCCACAACAGGGCAGGGAGCCCTGTAACAGTGCACTTGTCTGCTGTTTCCTGGCTAAGCTCTTTCTGGCTCTCTGGTGCTCTGGCTATTGTAAATAGGACTGCCTATCAATATAAATAAAGTCTAGGGGTTTTGGTGAGAGGGAGATAAAAAGCGAAGAGGTGGCTCCACCAGCACCAGGAGTTAGTGAAGGAGCCCCCAGGTGCAGCTGACCCCACCCATGAGCTCTGAGGCAGTGGGTGCTGCCCTTGCTCCGAGACTCTGCAGCTCAGGCTACTTGCCCGACCACAGGGGCCAAGGGTGGCATGAGGAGGGAGAAAGGAGGCAGCAGACTCACTCCTGCTCACCTGCTGATGACCATCGCTAGGATGATTGGTAACCATCCAAACTTCAGGATCTTCATGATGGGTGGGTTCTGCTTGACAATGAGGACCCAAACAGGGGTCAGGACTATGAAGCCAATGCAGACCAGTGGCATCAGATACCAATTGTCTGAGAAAAGAAAGAAAAAGGGCATGCATGCCAGGGCATCGGGGCATGGCCTGGTGCCACTGTAGCTCCAGCTATCCCTCTGGCACAGCCCAGACATGGAACATCCTAGATCCCCTGGCCAGTGCCTGCCACACATCAGTCCCCCACACCAGGGTGGCCCTGGTACAGTGCCCCAGGAACACCTGCTGCACACCTGCTCCAGCTCCAGCCATCCTGCAGGGTAGCCCAGGCATGGCACACCCAGGGACCCCCTGGCCCACACGCACTCCAGCTCTCCCAGCCCGAGCCCTCTCTGGCTGCAGTCACCAGCCAAAGCCACCAAGTATGCAAAGTCTACACAGGGGACATTCATACACAAGGCCACACCTTCAAAACTGAGAGAAGAAGCTGTTCTGCCTAATTCATAGAAACAAACACAGAAAGTCAAACAAAATGAGACAGATGAACATGTTCCAAATGAAAGAACAAGATAAAACCACAGAAAAAAAACCCTAATGAAATGGAGATAAACAATTTACCTGATAAAGACTTCAAACTAATGATCATAAAGACACTCACCAAACTTTGGAGAAGAACGAACAAACACAGTGAGAACTTCAACAAAAAGTAAGAAAATAGAAGAAAGCACTAAAAGTAAGTCCTCAAGCTGAAGAATATAATAGCTGAACTGAAAAATACACTAGAAGGAATCAACAGCAGATTAGATGATGCAGAAGAATAGATCAGCGATCTGGTAGACAAAAGAGTGGAAATCACCCACCCAATCAGAAGAGCAAAAAGAAAAAAGAGTTTTAAAAGAGGAGACTAGATTAAGGGACCTCTGGGACAACATCAAGTGTGCTAATATTAGCATTATAGGGGTCTCAGAAGAAGAAGAGAGAGAGAAAGGTAAAGAAAACTTATTTGAAGAAATAATGGCTGAGGCTTCCCTAACCTAGGGAAAGAACACCCAGGTCCAGGAAACCGAGTCCCAAACAAAATGAACCAGAATATATCCACAATAAGACATGAAATTAAAATGGCAAAAGTTAAAGGATCAAAGAGAAAAACCTAAAGGCAGCAAAAGAAAATCAAATAGTCACATACAAGGGAAACCCCATAAAACCATGAGCTGACTTTTAAGTAGAAACTTTCCAGGCTAGAAAGAAGGGGCAGGTTATATTTAAAGTACTGAAATTACCTACCTGATAATCTTTATCACTGCAAACTGAAGGAGAGAAACAGAGACCCAGAGAAGCAAAAGCTAAAAAAGCTTATCAACCACTGAACTAGCCTTACAAGAAATGTTAAACGGGTCTTCTTTAAGCAGGAAAGAAAAGGCCATAACTAGATTAAGAACTAGTTATGAAAGGAAAAACTCTCACTGGTAAAGGCAAATCCATAGTAAAGGCAGTAAATCAGCCACTTAAAAAGTTAGTATCAAAGTTAAAAGACAAAAATAGTAGAAGCCAACTATAATACCAAAAAGTAAGTAGTAAAGGGATACAAAAAATTTTTAAATGCAAAATAAGACATCAAAACATAAAATATAAGGCAGGGGAGTAAAAATATAATGCTTTTAGAATGCATTCGAACTTGAGTGACTATCAGTACATGAACCTCATGGTAACCACAAACCAAAAATCTTTAACAGATAACACAAAAAAAAAGAAAAAGGAACTGAAACATAACACTAAAGAAAACAATTAAAACACAACGAAACAGAGAAGGAGAAGAAGAAAGGAACAGAGAAAACTACAAAAGAACCAAAAAACAATTAGCAAAATGGCAATAAGCAAATACCTATCAAAGATTATTTTAAATGTAAATGGACCAAATGATAGAATTAAAAGATACAGCATTGCTGAATGGATTGAAACAAGACCCATCTACCTGCTGCCTACAAGAGACTCACTTCAGATCTAAGGACACACAGACTGAAAGTGAAGGGTTTGTAAAAGATATTCCATGCAATAGGGAATGGATAGAAAGTTAATGTAGCAATACTCATATGAGACAAAACAGACTTTAAAACAAAGACTAACAAAAGACAGAGAAGGGCATTACATAAAGGGGTCAATCCAAGAAGAGGATACAACATTTGTAAATATGTATGCACCCAACACTGGAGCACCTAAATACTGAAAGCAAATATTAACAAACGAAAGGGAGAAAATGATGGTAATACAATAATAGTAGGAAACTTTAATACCCCACTTATATCAATGCCTGAAAATCAATACAGAAACACTGGCCTTAAATAACATTCTCCAGGACAAATAATATATTGGACCAAAAAATGAGTCTCAATAAAATTACAAGAAAATTTAAATCATAGCAAGCATATTTGACCACAATGGTATGAAAATAGAAATCAATTTTAAGAAGAAAACTGGAAAAAACACAAACACATAGAGACTAAACATGTTATTAGGGTTCAATGAAGAAATCAGAGGAAATAAAAAAACACTTAAGACAAATAAAAATGCAGAAACTTTCCAAAATCTATGGGATGCAACAAAAGCAGTTCTATGCAGAAAGTTCATAGTGATACAGGCATACCTCAAGAAACAAGAAAAATACCAAATAAACAATCTAACTTTATACCTAAAAGAACTATTAAAAGAACAAACAAAACCCAAGGCTTGTAGGAGGAAAGAAAGAAAAAGATCAGAGTGCAAATAAATGAAATAGAGTGAAAAAACAACTGAAAAGATCAATGAAACTAAAAAGCTGGTTCTTTGAAAAGATAAACAAAATTGATAAGCCTCTACCTAGACTCATCAAGAAAAAGAGAGCCCAAATAAATTAAATCAGAAAATGACTTTGTATGATGTCAGCATTACTCTTGATACCAAAACCAGACAGACACCACATGAAAAAAGAAAATTATAGGTCGCTATCCCTGATGAACGTAAATGCAAAAATCCTCAACAAAATAGTAGCAAACTGAATTCATTAAGAGTAAAATGATTGTACATCATGATTAAGTGGGATTTAGTCTAGAGATGCAAGGATGGTTTAATACCCAGAAATTAGCAATGTGATACACTACATTAACAAAACAAAGGATAAAAATCATGATCATTTCAATGGATGCAGAAAAAGCATTTGACAAAATTCAATGTCAATTCATGGTAACTCTCAACTATGTGGGTATAGAAGAAACATACCTCACCATAATAAATGCCATACAAGACAAACCCATTGCTAACACCATACTCAGTGGTGAAAAGCTGAAAGCTTTTCTTTTAAGATCAGGAACAAGATAAGGGTACCCACTGTCATCACTGTTGTTTTAACATAGTATTGGAAGTCCTAGACACAGCAATTAGGCAAGAAAAATAAATAAAAGATATCCAAATAGGAAGGGAAGAAATAAAACTGTCATCATGAGCAGATGACATGATACTATATATATGAAACCTTAAAGACTCCACCAAAAAACAACTAGAACAAATGAATGCAGTAAAGTAATAGGATGCAAATATAACATACAAATCAGTTGTGTTTCTATATACTAATAAACAGCCATCAGAAAGAGAAAATAAGAAAACAATTCCATTTACAATTGCATCAAAAAGAATAATACCAAGGAAAAAAATGTAACCAAGGAGGTGAAAGACCTGTAGTCTGAAACTGATGACAAAAAGTGAAGATGACACAAATGGAAAGACAGCAGGATAGGAAGAATTGATATTGTTAAAATGGCCATACTACCCAAAGCAATCTACAGATTCAGTGAAATCCCTTTCAAAACACCAATGGCATTTTTCACAGAACTAGAGCAAATAATACTTTAATTTGTCTGGGATCACAAAAGACTCCAAATAGCCAAAGCATAATCTTGAGAACAAAGTTGGAGGTATCATGCACCCTCCTTTCAAACTATTCTACAAAGCTGTAATAATAAAAACAGTATGGGACTGGCACCAAAATAGACATAGATCAATGGAATAGAATATAGAGCCCTGAAAAAAAAGCCACACATAGACAGTCAATTAATCTATGACAAAGGAGGCAAGAATATACAATTGGGAAAAGACAGTCTCTTCAATAAATGGGTGTTGGAAAACCAGACTTCTACATGCAAAAGAATAAAACTGAACCACTATCTTACACTATAAAAATAAACTCAATATGGATTAAAGACTTGAACATAAGACCTGAAACCACAATACTCCTAGAAGAAAACAGAGGCAGTCGGCTCTTCAACATCAGTGTCAGCAATTTTTTTGGATGAGTCTCTTCTAGCAAGGGCAACAAGAGATAAACAAATGGGACATTAAACTAGAAAAGCTTTTGCACAGTGATGGAAGCCATCAACAAAATGAAAAGGCAACCTACTGAATGGAAGAAGATATGTGCAAATCATACATCCAACAAGGGGTTAACATGCTGAATATATAAAGAACTTACACAACTTAATATAAAAAATAGGCAGACGAGTTACACAGACATTTTTCCAAAGAAGACATACAGATGGCCAACAGGCACGTGAAAAGATGCTCCACATCGCTAATCAGGAAAATGCAAATCAAACCCACAGTGATACTAATTCACACTTTTCAGATGGACTATTACCTAAAAAACAAAAAAAGACAAGTGTTGGTCAAGATGTAGAGAGAAGGGAACACTTGTACACTGTTGGTAGGAATGTAAATTGTTGCAGCCAGTATGGGAAACAGTGTAGAGGTTCTTCCCAAAATTAAAATAGAATTACATGCGATCCAACAATCCCACTTCTGGGTATTTTTCTAAAGAAAGTGAACATAGCAATCCAAGGAGACATATGCACCCCTATGTTCATTGCAGCATTATTTACAGTAGCCAAGATATGGAAGCAACATAAGTGTCCCCCGATAGATGAAGATGATGCGCTATATATATACAATGGAGTATTATTCAGTTATAAAATGAACTCTTGCCATTTAAGACAACATGGATGGACCTAAAGGGTATTACACTAAGTGAAAGAACTCAGAGAAAGATAAATATATGATTTCACTTGTATGTAGAATCTAACAAAACAAAACAAATAAAGAAAGCAAAATGGAAACAAAAATCAGATATAGGAAACAAACTATTGTTAACAGAAGGGAAGGGACGGGAGGGTGAAATTGGTGAAGTTGGATTAAAACGTGTAAACATCCAGTTACAAAATAAATCAGCATTGGGGATATAAAGCACAGCACAGGGAATGTAGTCAATAATACTGTATTATTATTTGTCTGATGACAGATGGTGACTAGTGGGGATCATTTCCTCATATATAAAAATATCAAATCACTATAAAGTATACCTGAGACTAATAGGATATTGTATGTCAATTAGATGTCAATAAAAATACATTTTATAGTAAATAAAATAAATAAAAGGAGGATTTATGACTTCACAACAGACCCCATAGATGTGGGAATGATGCCCAACTGGAAAGGGGTGCTGGGGGCCTTGCTGGTGGCACCCCAAGGAGGCCTACCTCTGTGTTTATAGAAGAAGCTGCTAACAAAAGCCAGAATCGACAACGTGATGAGATCGCCCAGGCTGGCTGCAATGGGTGTGGCAATGTTGTCCGGGTTGACCCCCAGCTTTCGTGCACCAATCACTACACAGACCATCAGCATTCCTGCAGAGAGCAAATAGAGGAGATTCAAAGCACAGGGGATCCAGACGCTGAGGCGGCTCAGTGGACAGGGGACAGGTGGTACGGGATGAGAAAGTGGTGAGGACGCTGCTCAGTAACTCGCCTCCATCCACGCAAACCTAGACTAAAAGCCAGGCTGCCCCGACTCCCCATTTCTCCAGCTGCACTGGGGCCTCAGAAGACTGGGAGGGTTGGACTCTGCTTGTGACTTGTGGGCATGATGCTAAGGAGAGGCCTGATAGCTTTGAGGACATGCTTGAACCTGCTGGGGAGACAGCAGGCAGGTAGCTGGCTTCCAAACCACTTGGAGCTACAGACACGAAGCTCATAGCCCCTCACTGCAGGGAAGAGGGCTCTGAGCAGCTCTGAGCAACGGGAGCCCCTGGGACTGAGCGTGGGCTCCCGTTTCCGTTGGGGTCCTCAGAGAGACGGTTCCCAGGTGGAAGCAGCTGTGAGAGGTCTTGGGAGGAGTCTCTGAGGGGAAGGGGGTGGGGTCAGTATCGGTCAGTGGTGCAGGTCGGCCCCTGGAGCAGGAGGAAGGCAAGGCTGGGGGGCGCATGCAGACTGCAGTGCAGTGCTGGGGAGCCCGGCAGGCTGTCAGGGGCCTCGAGGCAAGACCACATCATGGGTCCAAGTCTGCAGACAGGCCCATCTCAGGAGCCCGGCAGGGGCCCCTCTACGAGGCGGCAGCATGTGGTGGGGTGGGGGCTTTTAGGGGGTAGCCCTGGAGACCGCTCCCCAGCTGGAGACCTGAGAGGCACTTCTTTGTGGCCACACCTCCCCAGGTCCTACTTTCTGACTGTCGTTCTGAAGGGACTGTCACGTGTGGGCCTCTAGCCGCCACTGCTGTCTGGGACCTAACCCACAGCATCTCAGGCAGGTCTTTAAGAAGACACTTTATATTTCAACTATTGGTGCTTTAACGCCTTCCCCAGTATTCTGCAATTCTAAATTCTCACCTCAACACCATCCTAAAGCTGCTGACATTGGACACTGTGTCCTGTTTTGGGGCCAGGTCACAGCTGCTTTCTCCCTTTTGAAATGTCAGTTCTAAGTGAATCTGAGTTTGCATGGCCGAGCTGGCAGCCTGGTGACAAGCCCACAAGGACTACACAGAGGAATATCACTGGTTTGAGCGCTTATGAAAACTGCCACTGCCAGCACCTGGCTTTGTGACTCAGTCACACTGAGGTCATGCCGGGAGCCACAGGCAATGTTTCTGAACCTCCACACATTTTTTAACACAATCCGATTATGTCCATGCTGCCAAGCTTCACCCCGTCTTTGGTCCTCAGTTTCCCCATCTATAAAATGGGGAGCTAGGAATGGCATTCTCTACAGAGGCTCCCAGAACAGTGCTAGTCTTCTGAACCTTTGATGGGCTTTCAGAGGAGACTTTATGCTAAGAATCTCCTGGGCCTTATGTCCTGGGAGGTGCAGGCATGTGCCCCCGGCCCTTCATCCCACCCAGCTGAGTGGTGTTGCCCTGACCCCGCACACAGGCACACAGCCAGCAGCAAACATCCACCATGGGAGGGCTGTGTGCAGACCCGCCTCAGGGCTTCCACACACCTATCGTCCTCCGGGTCACATGCAGCACTGCGGCCTGGTAGGAGCTGCCACGTGAACTTACAGGAGCTGTGCTCAGAGGGGATCGGGGCACAGAAGTGCACAGACAAATCCAACTTGGAGAGTCACTGCTTGCTCCACTCAGCACTTGCACGTGGTTTGCAAGACACACACACACACATACAATCCAGAAGAGAAGCAGAACAAAGTTCCTTCTTCAGCAAATGTTTGGGAGCTGGATCTATGCCTGGGCCCGTTTGAAGTGCTGAAAATAACCGTCAGGCTCTACACTCACACACTGAAGGCCTGCTGGGCAGAGGAACAGACAGCACACAAGTGAGCAAGCATTTGAAGCAAATACACAGGACTAAAATAAAGCATGGCTGTGAACACAGGCCACTCTAGAGAGCTGATCAGAGGCCTCAGAAAGGAAGAGATGGCTGGCACGAAATTCTCTAGGTGCCTGTTCACTTATGCCTCACACTCCAAGCTAGAATACAGACGTCACAAAACATGACCCTTGTGCATTTGCTCACCAGTATATCCCACACTATAATAGAGTGTGGCACACAGCAGACTCTCAGTAAATATTGAGGAATGAATGAATGAAATCCCATAACTGCACAGCAACTGTGGCTTCCCCACTGCCCTGCGTGAGCTCCCTGATGGGGTTACACCTGCCTCTGCTCTGCCTTCCTGTAGACATGTAGGAAGCATCCACTGTGTGGCAGACGGTGTGAGAGGGGCAGCGGATGGCAGAATAGGTGATGTGGGCCCCTCTGTGAGGAGCTGACATTTTAGCGGAAGGTGAGACAAAAAATGAAAAAAGAAATAAGGTGATTTCAGATTTTCACAAGTGCTCCAAAAGGAAAATAGGTACGTGGTGAGGCAGAGTATGGTCGTGGTGGGGAGAACAGCCCTAGGGGAAGGGTAGCAGAAAAGGCCTCTGGGGAGGGATGAAATTTAAGCTAAAGCCTGGGCCTTGCTCCCCACCTGACTGCAGACTCCAGAACCACCACAGGTTCAAACACAAGCCGAGCTCAAGAAACATTAAAGACTGAAATAATGAGTGAATGAATGAGTGAACAGATAAATGAATGAACAAATGAATGTGTCCACAGAGCAAGGGTCAATTATTTAAACAGCAGAGGGAAGAGGCATGGAGTCAGCACACGCCTGCTTAGGAGAGGGCTTGCCACCTCCCTCGCCCACCCACGAGGTGGGCTATGCAGACCCAGCAGGCTCTCCCCACACCCTGGCAGGACACCTGGGGCGCCACCATTAGTGCTCCGTCTTTTACAGCTCAAGGAATTGATTCTACAGATCTCGCAAGCCGGGAGGGCTGGCTGCTGGGGCAGGGCGGGGCTCACCTAGGGCCAGGGCCGCGAGGAAGGCGGTGAGGATGCTGCTGGCACACAGCAGCTCCACCTTCATGAAATCTAACTCCTCCCTAGATGCCGCGCCCAGCAGCAGGGCAGCCACGGCAGCCAGGAGTCCCACGACGGTGGCCTGCACCTGCGGGGCAGAGAACGAAACAGGAGGAAGGGTCCCTCTGAGCACCGTCACTCCTGCCCACCCCTCTTGTCTCCTCTCTGACCTCCAGAGGTGATTATGCCACCTGCCACTGCCTCTTTCCCCTCAGCCTAAAGCCTTCCAACGGCCCCTCCAACCTGGGAAAAACACAGACTAACACCTTCCTTCAGCTCAGCTTCCTTGAAAACTACTGCTTTGTCCCCACTCAATGCACCTTCCATTACGAAGTCTAGTTCTTCATATACTCAGTCAAGGGCCGCCAGTCTCTTGCTCATGGTCCCTCTTTCACTGGTTTGGACAAAAGTGCTCTGAAGCTCCATCAGTAAGACCTGACGTCCTGCCACATGGAAATGCTCCATGATGCACATACAGCTCCACCTTGGAGGCTTTCTGCACGCTTTCCATCTCTCTCCCCAGCTTTCCTTCCCTGGCACTTGTGCTGCATGCTGGTGTCCCCTTTCTCTACATTGTCCCCCATATCTGGCTGTATCTCCTATCCCAGTGTTCACATCTCTGCCACCAACTCAGGCCACTGCCACAAGGGGCCCCAGGTCTGAGTATCAATTCTGGCATATGCTAGCAATAATTCAAAACTTCTCAATGGACAGGCTGTGTTACTTAGAAGGCTGCGTAAATAAAGAGCTCTACCATATATGCAGATGAGAAATGCTGCCCAATTCACCTATGTAATTCCAATCAAATTCTGCAAGGTTTTTCATGGCGCTTGACAATTCACTTCAAATTTCACAAAGATAAGTAGATGGGCCAGAATACCAACACAATTTTGAGAAAGACTAAGAGGGAGTTTTGGCATACTCATCATCAATATGTATTTTAAAACCATAGTCATTAAGAACAATGTGGTACTAGCACAAAAATAGACAAACAGATTAGCAGAATGGAATAGAGTCCAGGAATCACATCATGAATATATGAAATCTTCATATATGAAAATTTAATATGATGAAGGTAGCATTTCAGATTAGCATGGAATGGGTGACTATAGAATAAATAAGGTAAGGGAAACTGGGTATCTGGAGAAAACAATAGATTCGTACTTTATAACTTACACACATATACACACAATCACTAAACATGAAAACCTAGTGTAAAGTAGAAGAAAATACAGAATTATACATTTCAGATTTTGGACTAGGGAAAGACTTCTAAAGACACAACATGCAAAACCTATAAAGAAAAAAATAGGTAAAATTGATATAGTCCAAGTATGGGTTCTATATGACAAAAGATACCACAAATTTCAGACAGGGATAGAATTGGAGAAACATATATAACTAACAAAGGACTAGTATCTAAAAGAATGAAGTCCATTTTACAAGTCAATAATAATTTTTTTTTTAAAGACAACCTGACAGAAAAATGCACAGGGGATGTGGGTAGGTGATTCACGAAAAAGGAAACACAAATGGCTATGCAACAGGCAAAAAGATGATCGACTTCTCTAGTAACCAGGGAAATTTAAAACAAAATCCCAGTTTGAATGTATCTTAATTTTTTATAACTGATGTTTGTCTTCCTTCTTTAAAAGAGAGGTGCTGGCTTATTTTCTGCTGGGGTCCCCCCTCAGAGGAGGGTCCGCCCTCAGCAGGCACTCAGGTAATCTGTATTTGCCAAATGAATGAGTCAATCAATAAATGGATGGGATATGCTATTTTTATCCATCAAACTAGGTAAATTAGAATGTAAAAGGCTGGTAATATAAAATACATATTGAAATGGTTTTTTGATACACTTGATAGTGGTAAAATTGGTTCAGGAATCTTGGGGCAAAATTTGGCTATAATTTTCCACATACTTTATGATCTGGCACCCTCTCAGGAAAACATGTGCACATGGATACAAGAGGCCATGTGATAATGCTCATGGGTAATTAGATCTAATATTTACTGAGTGCTTACTATCTGCCACTCTAAGTGATGGTCATTAAGTCATTCTTAAAAGTAAATGTTACAGAATTATATGTACAATATACTTTTTATGCTTAAAAAACATATATTGTCTATAGGCATATATATATTTATAGTAAATATATATACATGGTAAATGCAAAAAATGGTTTAGAAGAATACTTGTGTTGCTGGTGAGGTTAGGGATTTCTCCCTAATAACTGAAATACTAGTATTTGTGCTATTATTTAATACTAGGAATTCAAGTATTTTGTATTCCTACTGGAAAAAATCAAGAGCTTTAAACTGTTAATACCTCATGAACTTGAGGGAAGTTCTCCTAAGCCATCCATGCAGAAAGAGAACAATTTCATTGCAGTATAATTTTTTGAGTGGAAGCCTGCGAACATCTTACAACACACCTGCGTGGTGATGGTTTGGTGAATGGGGAATGGGTTGAGTTGGGCCAGGTTTTTATTGGCCCTACCAGACCAGGTCTCAGTGGCTGCCCTTCAGTCTTACCAGTGAGTTCCCAGGCCCCACCTATTGTTAAAAATTTTAAATATCATTGTTGGACATATTTATGTGACAGAACATACTGGAGTTATTAAAAAGTTCAATTATGAAACCCATGACCCATATATGATTTAATGTTAAGCTTTTCAAAATATGGAGGAGACAGAATTATATCCATGTTGTGCTATGACCATGTGCCAAGCCAGTGCCTGGTCCAGAGCAAGACCAGGAGGCTGAGAATCATGTGGAAATGTGTATGCACATGGACAAGGATTTGGTGGAAAACAGGAAAGTGAGACAAGTAACTTTTAGCCAAGTTATGTACTGCCAGACCCCGTGTCAGGGCACCATGCGCATCTCACTTAACCTCCAAAGCTCGTCAGCCATTGGCCATGCTCCTGGCCTGTGACACTCACCTCAAATGGAGAAGCAGTGTCGAAACACAGAACTATAGCAGGGTGGCCCCAGCAGCATGTGCAAGGCCCAAAAGAGCTGAGCCTGGAGTCAGGTTGGAATGGAGACGTGATGGGAGTCTTTAAAAGCTTCACTACCAGTTGATCAAGAAGAGAAAGGCCAGTCCAAGGAGAGATGGCTACATAAGCAAAGGTGCCAGGTGTGGGGACACGGGGCTGTGGGGATGGCAGGACCAGACCAGGAGTGCCTTTGGGCCAGGCTCATACTTGGCCAGGGGAAACCGACAAAGGGGCTAAAGGAGAAGAGGCCTGATCAGCTTTAGGTTTTGGAAAATGTCATGCAGGTGGCCAAAGGTCATGCAGGTGGCCATGTGGAGGTGAGCTGGAGGTCAAGAAGCCTGGGGCAGTTAGAACAGTGAGGAGGTTTACAGTCAGCCAGTCAGGAGACCAAGAGGCCAACGTGAGGAGGAGAAGCAGGGCTGGATTTGAGCACAGCTCAGACGTAGAATCTGCAGAGTGAATGGACCTAAGAATGAGGGGTGGAGAGAAGCCAAGGGTGACTCGGTTTCTAGCTTGGTTAATTGGGAAGACTATTCACTAAGCCTAGTTAACATGACTGAGTTATTACCTGGTCTGCTACAAGGAGGTGCAAGTCTGAATGAGTAGGAGGCATTTAAGGGATCTGTCCTGCAAAGGCTGAGCAGAAACAGGCAGAGAGGGAGGAGCAGGGGGCCGGAGGGAACTTTCAGCAGGCAGGGTCTGCAGGTGCCCCAGAAAGGATGAGCAGGGTCACAGGAATGAGGCAATTGCAGGCTGTCCTGACTAGGAAGATGTCAGTGACCTTGACAAGCAGTTTGAGTCAGGATGATGGGAAGAGAAGGCGGTTAGCACTCTCCGGGCTATGAGAAACAGGAATGGGCAAGTAAGGGCGAATCTTGCAACAAGCCTGTCTTGGGGAGGAGGAGGAGCCAGAAGGGCCCTGGGCCCCCAGAAGAGACCCTGGCTTCAGGTGGACGTGGCAGGTGCCCTGGGGTGGGGCTGAGGCTCCAGCTGCCGCAGGAGTGTGGTCTGACGGGCATGGGGGGACAGTGGCCCCAGTCCCCACAGCTCAGCCCAGAGCGCCCACACTGGGCTCACTTGCCTTCACCCTCCTCCCTGGAGCGGGCCTGGCTGCCGACTCAAAGTGGGGAGATGCAGCAAGCAGAGGGGTGAGTCACCTGAATGAGAGCGAGGTTGCTGCTGATGATTTTGTGCTGCTCCCGGGGTGCATCAATTTGTCCGGTGTTGGCCTAGGTGGAGAGGAAAGGGCAAAGGGTAAGCCTGGCTGGGCCCAAAGCCCGGCCAGTGCCTCCCAGAAAGGACAGTCTCAGAAATCAGCAAACAGCATCTCACTGACGTCAGAATGAACTACTCCGCCTGGCTTTCCAGCTGACCAGGGGTGGGAAAGGTAGACGGACATTTCCTGGAGTGGCAGTCTGGAGCTGTCAGGATCAGCTGCGGGAACTGGGCCAGTCCAAGTACGAGCTTGGTGGCCTTTTGCTAAGACTACAAAGAGCAAATTAGCAGGGAGCTGGAGAATCTATTACAGAGACCACGTGGAAGAGGCCTGGGGACACCCTTCCTAAATGTGCACTTGGATCACATACACTTAGGCATTTTCAAATTTCTTTTAATTTTACAAGTACATATTTCTATGAAAAATCCTAAGGGATTCTGTTTCAGTTCTAGATTTTCTAAATTTTGCCTTATTGTATCAAACAGGATGCCTTCAGTGATTCAGATCCTGATGGTGACAGATACCATCCGGGCATTTCTCCGGATCCAGACGGTGCCTGGAAAGCTGACCTGCGTAGCAAGCTCCCTTGCCCTACTGCTTAGGGTTGGTTCTGGCCAACGGGGAGCCACAGAAAGACCATGCAGGGCTAGGGAGGGCCTGCAGAGAACCACACCCATCCTCCTGCCCCTTTAGGCCTGGAGTGTTCATCACCTCCTGTGTGGCCAGCCCGGGGTGCTTCACTGCCCCACAGGGTATGGGGTTTCCCATAACCCTGCCCACGACATGGTGAATGAACCATCCAGTCATACTCTGCTCAACTTCCATCTGTGTGTCTCACCTCTTTCCTGCTAGGATTCTGACATCCAGTGACTCATATCTTCTTCAGAAGGACATTTAGCCCATTTGACAATAAAAATTGAATTGTCATTACTTTGTGTAATTTTCTTTTAATAACCAAAAGTACTTACTGGACTAAGATGGAAAACTGAACATCAGTTCATCTACAAATTGGAGCATAGAGAAAGATAATCTTTTAACTACTTATTTTGAAATAGTTTGACTTCAGGGGAGTTCCATGTTAATGTGGAGTTTGCCATATACGTCTCACCGAGCTTCTCCTGATGTTAACCTCTCACACAATGTGCAACAGTCACCGTTAAGACATTAAACCTGTGCGGCACTATCAGCTAAACAGAGACGCTCAGCCTTCCCGGCTTTCCTTGCTCCAGGATAGACTGCATCCAGTCATCGCGGCTCCTTGCTGTCCTCCACTCTGTGACCTTTGCTTCCGCACCTTTGGTCGTTCTTCATGACCTTGACACTTTGGAAGAGCACCGGTCAGATATTTGGCAACTTGGGCTTGTCTGGTGTTCCCACATGATTCAACTGAGGTGGTGGTTTTGAGGGTGAAGACCCGAGGAGAAGCACCCTTTTCCATGCATGGTGGCATGGGTGCATGATGCCAACATGACTGTCAGATGATGTTAACCGTGATCCCTGGGTAAGGCGGGCTCTGCCAGGGTTCTGCATTATAAACTTACCATTCTCCCCTTCCCATGTTCTATTAGCTAAAAGTGAGTCATTAGGTCCAGCTCAGACTCAGGGGAGGGGAATTAAGCTTTAGCTCCTAGAGGACAGCACAGATTTGAGGACAATTCACAATGTCGGGAGATACTCTGAGGCTATGCAAAGATCCTCCTTCTCCTTAAAGCGCCACCCACGAACTCTTCTGCTGATGTTTGTCTGCTGCAATGATTATGGTGGTATTTTAATGGTGATTTTATATTCCCTTCATTCTTTCTACATTAATTTAAAACTTTCTCTAAGATAGAGTTGTCCCGTCTCCCCCATTTATTGACTTAATCATTTATTTATATGGCATGTATGGACTTACAGTAGTTAACTTTTTCCTGAGGCCATAAAACTATTTTACTAATTTTGTTACTGAAACTGTCCCAGCTGGGAACATTAGGAGCTTCTCCAGGTTGGTTCCTACTTCTTTCTGACATGCCCCCACCTCCTTTTTAGCACCTCCTTGCTTTCGGGCCCTATCAGACACTCATATTTTCCCTGCCCCCACCCCAAAATGAGGCATTTTCCTAAGGATGCTGGTTCTTTTACTGGAGAATGGAATGGAAACCAAGATGTGGGCACTAGGCGTGCTAGGTGCTCTGGGGTGGAAATGCTTCTAGGCCCTCTTAGTGGAAGAAGCTAGGAAATATGCATATGTATACTAACCCATGTGTGCAAACACATCCGTATTTATTTTTTATCTATCTGTATACACATTAAAAATAAACATTGGTTCATACTGATATCTCTGACCCCAATCCAGTATCATGGGATTTATTCTAACATTAAGGCAGCAATTCTTTAAAAGTACAAGCGTGCTGGAAAACAAGAAGAGGTATCTACAGTGTGACACAGATTAAGAAGAAACCCTGAGCAGGCAAAGCAGATGGGTTAGGCTGATGGAAGAACTCATGACCAAACAGCAAGCAGGAATGGCCTACTGCACAGAGCAGAGGTGGCCTTGGGGCGGTGGGGGCAGAGGGAGCCTGGGACAACTGAAAGGGCACTTAATTCAGAAAACACACCAGCGGCTTCAAGGAGGGTTGGTCTTTTCTCTTGCCTGCCTGACATTTGCCAACAGTGGGGACACCAGGCCATCCAGCTCCAAGCAGAAACAGTGAAAGTATGTGTTGGGGTAGTGCTCAGAGTGGCCATCATAAGGGGACATAGAGGCCCCAGGCCTGTAAAACCAGTGACAGGTACACGCTTCCACTTAACACACCCTGACTCTCCCTTCATCCACCAGAGGTGGCCTGCCCCACAGAAGGACAGCATTCACAGATCCACAGGGTAAGAGGAAATCTGAAATAACACGATGCTCAACCATGAACCACTGTTCACCAAAGGCAAGCCACAAATACGAAAGGCACATCAAACTCAACAGATGGAAGCACAAAAATAAGGGTCAAAACAGGAAACCAAACACTTAGAACAAGTATACAAGAGATGTGAGAGAATCTGAAATTCCAGAAAGCGCAAATTTATCTCACAATTTAAAAGAGAGAAATTTAAAAATACAGACAGATGAATACAATAAAACATCTAAGACCCTGAGGAAAAGGAAGGCTGAGCTCTTTGGGTAATTAAGACCTTGAATAGCACCCATGTATACTGGGGAACTGGGTGCGGAAAACACACACACGGGTCCAGGGAAGACATATGCTCAGAAAAGGCCTGACAAGACCTGAATCTTCCACACCGGACTGATTAGTAAAGGTCTTCCCCTACATGCAGCCAGACTGCAAAGGCTGGGAGAAGTGGGTATTTTTTCAATTGCCAGCTGTTGAACTGAAGATGATAAGGCAGGCAAAGAAACAGGAAAACATGGTCCATTCAAAGGAACCAGATAAATCTACAGAAACTAATCCCAAAGAAATGAAGGACTCACAGTTGACAAAGACTTTAAAATGACTGTCTTAAATATGCTCAATGAACTACAGGAGAACATGGACAGAGAATGACTGGCAATCAGGAAAACAATACATGAACAAAATGAGAATATCTAGAGAAATTATTACCAAGGACCTAAACAGAAATCCTGCAGCTGAAGAGGACAGTCACTGAATTGAAATATTCACTAGGTGTTCAACAGCAGCCTCACACAGGAAGAACACATCAGTGAATCTGAAGATAGTTCATTATCAATTCTGAGGAACAACAAAAAGGGATGATGAAAAGTGAACGGTGCCTACAGGACTTACGGGACACCATCAGTCAGATCTGTATCTGTATCTACATATTATATGTAAAAATGTGAATCCCAGAAAATGAAGAGAGAGAAAGGGGCAGAGAGCTTATTTGAAGAACTAATGGCTAAATCTTCCCAAACTTGAGGAAAGACATGGATATAAAATACAAAAAAGGTCAAAAAACTCCAAGCAGTATAAACCCAAAGAGGCCCACACTGAGAAACATTAAAATCAAACAGTTGAAAGTCAAAGACAAAGAGAAAATTTCAAAAGGCACCAAGAGGAAACACTCATTAAAAATTATCCTCAATAAGATTATCAGGTTTCTGGTCAGAAACCTTGCAGGACAGAAGGTAGTAGGATAACATATTTAAAGTGCTGGAAGTAAAAAAAAAATGTTAACCAAGAATTCTCTACAGAGCAGGACCATCCTGCAAGGAATGGGAGAAATTAAGACATGCCAGGTCAACAAAAACTGAGAGAGTTCAATACCACTACACCTGCCCAAAAAGAAATGTTGAGAAGAGTCCTTCAACATGAAATGATAGGCTATTAAGCAAGAACTCAAAGCTATCTATATAAATATCAAATGCAGGAGTTCCAGGAAGATGGCAGCATGTGCAGGCCGGTGGAAATCTCCTCCCAAAATGATATAAATCTAAGAAAATACAGCAAATACAACTACTCCTAAAACAGAGACCAGAATTTACAGCACAGCGCACAGCCTGCATCTGTACCTGAGAGGACTCGGCACCCTGCGAGGCGGGTAAGATACAGAGCTGCGTACTGGCGGGACCCGAGCACTCCCCCACCCCAGCGCACCGTGGGAGGAGAGGATTCAGAGCAGGGAGGGAGTGGAAGTACAGGCCCGCGAAATAACCAGCCCCGGTGATCTGCGCCGGGAGCACTGGCACACATTGCGCAGTGCATTGGATATTGGAGAGGCAAAAGGTGCAGGTTTTGAGCTGAGAATGCGCTCGGACCCTGCAACTGGCACCCTGGGACAACAGAAAAGTGTGCGCTGTTTTTAGCGGTCTGGGAGAGGCGGGGGGCCCAGGGAGGGAACACGATCACCCCGGCACGCTCAGCCCAGTGGGCTAGGAGTCCTGAGGAATTTCAGACCCCTTGGCTGGCAACTGGGAAAAGGTAGCCACACTGAAACTTTACGCAGAGAACAACAGCCTCCCAGTCCTTCCTGCCCCAGGCAGAGCTACAAAGAGCAGCGCGGCCACATCTATGGAATACTGGAGGAACAGCGCCACCTACAGCATCCTTACGGAATCCACTCCGGATGGGCGTGTTGTTTTTTTTTCCCTTTCTTTTCTTTTCTTTCTTTCCTTTTTTTCCTCTTTTCTTTCCCTTCCTTCTTTTTGGTTTGTTTGTTTTTGTTTGTTTTTTCTTGTTTTTTTTTCTTAAGTCAAAAGGCGGACCTGACATACATGGCACCTACCAGCAACCACTTCTATCGTCATTAAAGGACAGAGGACTATGGTACACACAAATATCACCCAGACCCAGACAACACCTGAGAGGGAACCTGAAGGGATGGAAATGCACAATCTTCCTGAAAAAGAATTCAGAATAAAAGCATAACCACGCTGATGGATCTACAGAGAAATATGCAAGAGGTGAGGTAGGACGTGAGGGAAGTCAGGAAAGAAAATGCAGAAATGACACAAGTGATCGACGGGCTTAGCAGCAGACTGGACGAGATGCAAGAGACTGTTAATGGAATGGAAATCAGGGAACAGGAATACAGAGCAGCGGAGGCATAGAGACATAAAAGAATCTCTAGGAATGAAAGAATATTAAAGAGAACTGTGTGATCAATCCAAACGGAACAATATTCGCATTATAGGAGTACCAGAGGAAGAAGAGAGAGAAAAAGGGATAAAAAGTGTCTTTGAAGAAATAATTGCTGAAAACTTCCCCATGCTGGGGAAGGAAATAGTCTCGCAGTCCACAGAAGCCCACAGATCTCCCAACACAAGGGACCCAAGGAAGACAACACCGAGACACATAATAATTAAAATGGCAAAGATCAAAGATAAGGACAGAGTATTAAAGGCAGCTAGAGAGAGAAAAAAATCACCTACAAAGGAAAACCCATCAGACTATCATCAGACTTCTCAACAGAAACCTTACAGGCCAGAAGAGAATGGCATGATATATTTAACGTAATGAAACAGAAGGGCCTCGAACCAAGAATATTGTATCCAGCACGATTATCATTTAAACATGACGGAGGGATTCAACAATTTCCAGACAAGCGAAAGCTGAGAGAATTTGCCTCCCATGAACCACCCCTACAGGACATCTTAAAGGAACTGCTCTAGAGAGAAGCACTCCTAAGGCTAAAAAGATGTCACCAGAGAAAATAAAATCATAGCAAAGAAAGCAGACCACCCAAATACTAACTAAAGGCAAAGAATAAAACACCTAGTATATAAAGAATGGAGAAGGAAGAATAAGAAGGGAGAGAAATAAAGAAACATCACACTGTGTTTACAATAACTTAACAAGAAAGTTAAGTTAGATTGTTAGATAGTAAAGAAGCAACCCTTGAACCTTTGGTAACCACGAATCTAAAGCCAGCAATGGCAATAAGTACACATATATCAATAATCACCCTAAATGTAAATGGACTGAATGCACCAATCAAAAGACACAGAGTAACAGAATGGATAAAAAAGCAAGACCCATCTATATACTGCCTACAAGAAACTCACCTCAAACCCAAAGATATACACAGACT
>JAVSCE010022323.1:0-18628 GCA_032199065.1 Smutsia gigantea | reverse complement strand
AGGAAAAAACAAAACAAAACTGCGCGCTTTTTTCAGTGGCCTTGAAGAGACAGGAGCCCAGCGGAGGTGCCGGATTGCCCTGGCACACTCAGCCCAGCAGGCTGGGAGTCCTGGGTAGTTTCAGACCCCTTAGCTGGCGACTGGGAAGGGTGGCCGCACCTAGACTTCCCACAAAGATCAACAGCCTCCCGTTCGTTCCCACCCGGCCAGAGCTATAAAGGGCCCTGCAGAGCAGTGCGGCCACAACTGTGGAATAGTGGAGCAACAGCGCCACCTACAGCATCCCCACAGAATCTACTCCCACTGGGCGTTTTGTTTGTTTGTTTTCTTTTGTTTTTTGTATTTTCGTCTTTCTTTTTTCTTTTTGTTCTTTCTTTCTCTTTTTTTTCCTCTTTTTCTTTTTAAAGTCTTAAACAGCCCAGCTGACATAAGTGGCAACTACCAGCGACCACTTCTATAGCCATGAAAAGACAGAGGAATATGGTCCAGACTAAGATCAACCAGACAACCCCAGAGAGGGAGCCTGAAGGGATGGAAATACACAGTCTTCCTGAAAAAGAATTCAGAATAAAAGTCAAAACCATGCTGATGGATCTACAGAGAAATGTGCAAAAGCTGAGGGAGGAAGTGAGGGAAGTGAGGAAAGACAATGCAGAAATCAGACAACCGATCAACGGGCTTAACAGCAGACTGGATGAGATGCAAGAGACTGTTAATGGAATAGAAATCAGAGAACAGGAATACAGAGAAGCTGAGGCAGAGAGAGATAAAAGGATCTCTAGGAATGAAAGAATATAAAGAGAACTGTGTGACCAATCCAAACGGAACAATATTCGCATTATAGGAGTACCAGTGGAAGAAGAGAGAGAAAAAGGGATACAAAGTGTCTTTGAAGAAATAATTGCTGAAAATTTCCCATGCTGGGGAAGGAAATAGTCTCGCAGTCCACCGAAGCCCACAGATCTCCCAACACAAGGGACCCAAGTACGACAACACCAAGACACATAATAATTAAAATGGCAAAGATCAAAGATAAAGACAGAGTATTAAAGGCAGCTAGAGAGAGAAAAAAGATCACCTACAAAGGAAAACCCATCAGACTATCATCAGACTTCTCAACAGAAACCTTACAGGCCAGAAGAGAATGCCATGATATATTTAACGTAATGAAACAGAAGGGCCTCGAACCAAGAATATTTTATCCAGTACGGTTATCATTTAAATATGACGGAGGGATTAAACAATTTCCAGACGAACATTGAAAGAGTTTGCCTCACATAAACCACCACTACAGGATATCTTAAATGGACTGCTCTAGAGGGAAGCACCCCTAAGGCTAAAAAGATGTCACCAGAGAAAATAAAATCATAGCAAAAAAAGCAGACCATCCAAATACTAACTAAAGGCAAAGAATAAAACACCTAGTATATAAAGAATGGAGGAGGAAGAATAAGAAGGGAGAGAAATAAAGAAACATCAGACTGTGTTTACAATAACTTAACAAGAAAGTTCAGTTAGATAGTTAGATAGTAAAGAAGCAACCCTTGAACCTTTGGTAACCACGAATCTAAAGCCAGCAATGGCAATAAGTACATATCTATCGATAATCACCCTAAATGTAAATGGACTGAATGCACCAATCAAAAGACACAGGGTAACAGAATGGATAAAAAAGCAAGACCCATCTATATGCTGCTTACAAGAGACTCACCTCAAACCCAAAGATATACACAGACTAAAAGTGAAGGGATGGAAAAATATATTTCATGCAAACAACAAAGAGAAAAAAGCAGGTGTTGCAGTACTTGTATCAGACAAAATAGACTTCAAAACGAAGAAAGTAGCAAAAGATAAAGAAGGACATTACATAATGATAAAGGGGTCAGTCCAAAAAGAAGATATAACCATTGTAAATATATATGCACCCAACACAGGAGCGCCAGCATATGTGAAACAAATACTAACAGAATTAAAGGAGGAAATAGACAGCAATGCATTCATCTTAGGAGACTTCAACACACCACTCACTCCAAAGGACAGATCAGCCAGACAGAAAATAAGTAAAGACACAGAGGCACTGAACAACACACTAGAACAGATGGACCTAACAGACATCTACAGAACTCTGCACCCAAAAGCAGCAGGATACACATTCTTCTCAAGTGCACATGGAACATTTTCCAGAATAGACCACATACTAGGCCACAGAAAGAACCTCAGTAATTTCAAAAATACTGAAATCCTACCAACCAACTTCTCAGATCACAAAGGTATAAAACTAGAAATAAATTTTAGGAAGAAATCAAAAAGGCCCACAAACACATGGAGACTTAACAACATTCTCCTAACTAATCAATGGGTTAAAGACCAAATCAAAACAGAAATCAAGGAATATATGGAGACTAATTACAACAACACAAAGCCACAACTTCTGTGGGATGCAGCAAAGGCAGTTCTAAGAGGAAAGTATATTGCAATCCAGGCCTATTTAAAGAAGGAAGAACATTCCCAAATGAATAGTCTAAAGACACAATTACTGAAATTGGAAAAAGAAGGACAAATGAGGCCCAAAGTCACCAGAAGGAGGGACATAATAAAGATTAGAGAAGAAATAAATAAAATTGAGAAGAATAAAACAATAGAAAAAATCAATAAAACCAAGAGCTGGTTCTTTGAAAAAATAAACAAAATAGATAAACCCCTAGCCAGACTCATTAAGAGAAAAAGAGAATCTACACAAATAAACACAATCAGAAATGAAAAGGAAAAATCACGACGGATCCCACAGAAATACAAAGAATTATAAGAGAATATTATGAGAATCTATATGCTAACAAGCTGGAAAACCTAGAAGAAATGGACAACTTCTTAGAAAAATACAACCTTCCAAGACTGACCAAGCAAGAAACAGAAAAACTAAACAGACCAATCACCAGCGACGAAACCGAATTGGTAATCAAAAAACTACCCAAGAACAAAACCCCCGGGCCGGATGGATTCACCTCGGAATTCTACCAGACATATAGAGAAGAAATAACACCCATTCTCCTTAAAGGTTTCAAAAAGTAGAAGAGGAGGGAATACTTCCAAACTCATTCTATGAAGCCAGCATCGCTCTAATACCAAAACCGGGCAAAGCCCTCACCAAAAAAGAAAATTACAGACCAATATCCTTGATGAACGTAGATGCAAAAATACTCAACAAAATATTAGCAAACCGAATTCAAAAATACATCAAGAGGATCATACACCACGATCAAGTGGATTCATCCCAGGGATGCAGGGATGGTACAACATTGAAAAATCCATCAACATCATCCACCACATTAACAAAAATAAGAACAAAAACCACATGATCATCTCCACAGATGCTGAAAAAGCATTTGACAAAATTCAGCATTCATTCATGATTAAAACTCAACAAAATGGGTATAGAGGGCAAGTACCTCAACATCATAAAGGCCATATATGACAAACCCACAGCTAACATCATACTTACCAGCAAGAAGCTGAAAGCTTTTCATCTAAGATCGGGAACAAGACAGGGATGCCCACTCTCTCCACTGTTATTCAGCATAGTATTGGAGGTCCTAGCCACGGCCATCAGACAAAACAAAGACATACAAGGCATCCTGATTGGTAAAGAAGAAGTCAAATTGTCACTATTTGCAGATGACATGATACTGTACATAAAAAACCCTAAAGACTCCACTCCAAAACTACTAGAACTAATATCTGAATTCAGCAAAGTTGCAGGATACAAAATTAACACACAGAAATCTGTTGCTTTCCTATACACTAATGATGAACTAACAGAAAGAGAAAACAGAAAAACAATTCCATTCACAATTGCATCAAAAAGAATAAAATACCTAGGAATAAACCTAACGAAGGAAGTGAAAGACCTGTACTCTGAAAACTACAAGACACTCTAAGAGAAATTAAAGAGGACACTAACAAATGGAAATGCATCCCATGCTCTTGGCTAGGAAGAATAAATATTGTCCAAATGGCTATACTACCTAAAGCAATCTACAGATTCAATGCAATCCCTATCAAACTACCAACAGCTTTCTTCAATGAACTGGAATAAATAATTCTAAAATTCATATGGAACCACAAAAGACCCCGAATAGCCAAAGCAATCCTGAGAAGGAGGATTAAAACAGGGGGAATTACGCTCCCTGACATCAAGCTCTACTACAAAGCCACAGTAATCAAGACAATTCGGTATTGGCACAAAAACAGACTCACAGACCAGTGGAACAGAATAGAAAATCCAAACATTAACCCAAACATATACAGTCAATTAATATTTGATGAAGGAGCCTTGGATATACAATGGGGAGATGACAGCCTCTTCAGCAGCTGGTGTTGGAAAAACTGTACAGCTACATGTAAGAGAATGAAACTGGACTACTGTCTAGCACCATATACAAAGGTAATCTCAAGGTGGATCAAAGACCTTAATGTAAGTCATGAAACCATAAAACTCTTAGAAAAAAACATAGGCAAAAATCTCTTGGACATAAACATGAGCGACTTCTTCATGAACATATCTCCCGGGCAAGGGAAACAAAAGCAAAAATGAACAAGTGGGACTATATCAAGCTGAAAAGCTTCTGTACAGCAAAGGACACCATCAGTAGAACAAAAAGACATCCTACAGTATGGGAGAATATATTCATAAGTGACGTATCTGATAAGGGGTTGACATCCAAAATATATAAAGAACTCACACACCTTAACAAACAGAAAGCAAATAATCCAATTAAGAAATGGGCAGAGGACATGAATAGACAGTTCTCCAAAGAAGAAATTCAGATGGCCAACAGGCACATGAAAAGATGCTCCACATCGCTAATCATCAGAGAAATGCAGATTAAAACCACAATGAGATATCACCTCACACCAGTGAGGATGGCCAACATCCAAAACACAAACAACAACAAATGTTGGCGAGGATGTGGAGAAAGGGAACCCTCCTACACTGCTGGTGGGAATGCAAATTAGTTCAACCATTGTGGAAAGCAGTATGGAGGTTCCTCAAAAAACTCAAAAGAGAAATACCATTTGTCTCAGGAATCCCACTCCTAGGAATTTACCCTAAGAATGCAGCAGCCCAGTTTGAAAAAGACAGATGCACCCCTATGTTTATCGCAGCACTATTTACAATAGCGAAGAAATGGAAATAACCTAAGTGTCCATCAGTAGATGAATGGATAAAGAAGAGGTGGTACATATACACAATGGAATATTATTCAGACATAAGAAGAAAACAAATCCTACCATTTGCAACAACATGGAAAGAGCTAGCGGATATTATGCTCAGTGAAATAAGCCAAGCCAAAAAAGACAAGTATCAAATGATCTCACTCATATGTGGAGTATAAGAACAAAGAAAAAAACTGAAGTAACAAAACAGCAGCAGAATCACAGAACCCAAGAACAGACTAATAGTTACCAAAGGGAAAGGCCCTGGGGAAGATGGGTGGGAAGGGAGGGATAAGAGGAAAAAAGGGGCATTACGATTAGCAGATGTAATGCTGGGGGCATGGGGAGGGCTGTACAACTCAGAGAAGACAAGTAGTGATTCTATAGCATCTCACTATGCTGGTGGACAGTGACTGTAATGGGGTTGGTGGGCGGGACCTGATGAAGGGGGTAGTTTAATAACCATAATATTGCACATGTAATTGTAGAATAATGATACCAAAATAAATTATAAAAAAAAATATTAGGGCAAGTGCTCTGTTCAACGTCAGAACCTACTAGCATCAGAAGCAGAACCAGAACTCAAGTTCTCCAGCTTTCTACGCTGTGCTCCTTCTATAATTTTTCCTGATTTTCTGTGAGGCCACTAGAAAATAATTTCCACGGTTGTTTTCTTTTCTTTGTTGTTTTGCCCAAGGCCTGCATCCTTTAACTTAATTACATCTTGTCTGGCTGGTAGAAAGTAATTTCAGCAAGTTCTTAGCTCTAATAGTTGCCTGCCCCAGTGCAGACTGCCAGCACCCACTGACAGATACCACGGTGCAGTTCATGTCCATGATTTTTCTTCCTGCTTACCCCACGTTGCATATGTGTCTCAGGTGCACTTTCAGTTGAAAAGTAAAGATAGGAATAAAAAGACATAGTGAGAAAGACATTTATGTGGAAGTAAAAAAAAAAAAAGTGAACCTCGAGCTTCATGGATTGCTGGAACGGCAGTGTGCTGTTCCTCCTGACAAAATCCCACTCATCATTCAAGACCCAGCTTAGCTGACACCTCATCTAGAACTCATTCTGTGTCCCACCTCAGGCAGCATTTATCTCTTTCTTCCTCTCCCATGTTCCCATTGCATTTTGACTAGAACTATTCTTTGATATTCATCAAATGTTGCCTTGTATTAAAGTTATTCTCCCCAACACAGAGGTAGTATACTCTGAGAGGACACAGACCGATTTTTCCTTATCTTTGCATCAGCTGTCCCTACTGCAGTGCCTGACACAGAGGTGGCACTCAGTCACTGCTGAGTTGAGTCTAAAAATCACAATATTTTTCTCACTTTGAAATTTGCTGCAGTATATTTTTGATAAAGTTCCTTTGGTGATTCACGAAAATGTTTACATTTTCAGAGTTAAACCTTTCAGGGGGAAACAGGGTGCAGAGGCATCTTCCAATTTAGACTTTCATCAACATCTCACATGCAAAAAACCTGCTTGATAAGTGTACTTGTTTTTAGTCTGCTCCCCTTTCCAACTGGAACAGTGCACGGTTGTATCAGTCAGGGCTCACTCATGGGATACCAATTAGAAATTGTTTAATACAGGGAGTGCATACCAAAATAGTTGAAGGACTGAAGTAGTGGGACATATGTTGTACATACAAAAATGACTCCCAGAACTTAACAGAACTGACTTGTCTGAAGAACTGCTATATCCAAGGCCCCTGATAGGACCACCAAATTTAAGAACACACTGCTGTGTCTGTTATCCAGGAATCAGGAAGATGGAATTAGGAAATTTCCACTGCTACTCTCTGCACCCCATCTGCCTCTAGACCCACACAGAAGTGGTGACTGGGTCCTGGAACATGGACTATGGCTAGTGTCTTGGCTACAACTGCTTCCCAACCTCTAGGAAGCTAGAGAATGGACACGGGGCCACCAGTACAGAAAATCTCATGCCGCAGAAAAAATTCTTGTCAGTAGAAAATAGCTAAAAGGGCAGAGAGATGGCCTACATTTCACTTCTGCCTTCAAAACACCAAGCAAGTGCATCCAGTTGGTACAATCTGTTTTGCATCCAAAACCCCAACTGGAAGGCAGACTGGATTTCTATAGTTTTTAGCTTTCCAACCTCTGCAGTATAGGAAGGTACATCAGAAGGAGGGTGGGATGGAGGCAGAGTGAGCTAAAGCACAGTATCCCCACAAGTGGATTCTGGGATAGTCTGCTGCTATGGCAGGTAGGAGCTTCCTGCCCTGTGGTCATATAGACCTGTTGTCCTAAAGACGGCATTGTACTACATATGTTAATGTTTGTCTGCCCTGCCCACAGCATGAGAACCTTCAAGAGAAACTTCCTGCCCCATAGCCTTGTTGAATGGTCAGTGGATTATGTGACCTGGCCTCCTTGCTGTACCCTTGTGCCTGGGATGAGCCATTAGCCCAATTGTGTCTCATATATGTAGGCTGGCCAAGGACCTAAGTAACTCAGATGGCTTGGTTTCAGATTTAATATGGGAACCTGAGAAACTGCCAGGGCAGCTGAGCTGGAAAGCCATCAGGGAGACCCAGCTAAGGTGGCCACTGTAGGCTATGTACAAGGTAAAACTACAATGAAGTCAGATTGGTAAAAAGGTGAATGGGACACAGAAAGGGAGAAGCAGGCATCAGCAGCCCCTAAGTGACCACCCAGAGAAAGTAGCTGTCTCTGTTCTT
Organism: Smutsia gigantea; assembly: GCA_032199065.1. Classification (NCBI taxonomy): domain Eukaryota; kingdom Metazoa; phylum Chordata; class Mammalia; order Pholidota; family Manidae; genus Smutsia; species Smutsia gigantea. Next base: position 10,704 of record JAVSCE010022323.1, on the reverse strand, counting down.
GGCATCTTCTGAGGCCAGTTTCAGTTCAAGCATGATCTTGCAATATGCTCTCCATTTGCCTTGGGGGTAACTTGAGTGGGTTTGCCATGTATCAAGAGAGCCTTAACTCAAACCAGTGCACAAGGGAAAGTGGTGAGGAGGCCCGCTTCTTCCCCTGGACCATGTGGTGTGCAAAGACGATGCTGTGTTCACTGCCCTGTCCCCTCTTCCTTTAGCAGGAAGAGTACATGTCCCATCCTTTCTTAGAAGGCTACTGTAACTTCTTACTAGTGGGACTGTAAGCTGAGGTGGTGTGTCATTTTCAGTCCAAGGTAGTTCGAAATGGTGTGATCCCTCCTCTTGCTCTGTTCCTCATCCACACAGCTGGAAGCTGAAACCTCTGAGATGACAGCATTGCACTACAGAGTAGCAGGGACCTCTTTGTCACTTGTTGGAGGAAAGCTACCAAAGGGATCTGCTTAACCTTTGTCCGACTGTGACATGACTTTTGTTGTGTAAAAACACCTGACTGAGGTGGGTGGGGACAGTGTGTCTTTTGCAGCAGCTAGTATCAAATACCCCAGTTAGGACAGGCTGGCATCTTGGACCACCAGCCCACAGCAGTACTCACGGTGTACTCTGGAGGGGCTGGTGTCCTGTCTGCATTGCTCTAAAAACCTTCAAAGCCCCCGTATGCCCAAGGAATGTTCCTCCCTTTAAGCAGATGGAAGCTGCTTCTACCCAAGGGAGTCAAGAAGAGAAGAACATGGGCTCCTTAACTGAAGTCAGGGGCAGTATTTCTGTGTAACTCTGAATGACTTGACCATGTAAAGTCCATAAGGAAGGGACCATGACTGCCTTGTTCACCCCTGTTATCTTCTAGTCAAGAACAGTGCCCACTGTAGGTATGCAAGAAATATTTGTTGAATGAATGAATGAGATAAGATGAAATTAAATGTTCACATCTTCAATTAGGAGATTGACTTTAAAATCACTTTAAAAGGCTTTTAGCTAGCCAAAACTATAAGTTGGTGCCCATGAGCATTTCTAGGTGTTCATGAAAAGCTCATCAGAAGCATCTTGAAGTAAGTGTTACCAGCAACCCCCACAGACATGGGAACTCTCACCCCCCTCAGCAACTCTCCTTATTTGCTGTGTGAACTTGGGCAAATGAGCCCCAAATAGGCCTGAGTTTCTTTACTTAAAAATGAAGGTACAGTCTTTGCTCTGTCTGCTTCAGAGAATTGTGAGGCTCAAATTGCCCAATAGCCCTGGAAGAGCTTTGTAGACTGTAAGGTTTGTGAGGTCATGTGTGTATGCACATATAAAAAAATCATTCACAGTCATGTGTTTTCCAAAAAAGTGTAAGGCCTGATTCTTCCTATATTTATGTATTTGTATTATTCCCTTTGGCTATATATGCTCAAATTCTATTTCAGCACAAGGGAAATTAGCTACCACATCCTTATAATTGTTCATAGATGAAGAAGATAAAGACGATTAGGCAATCTGCATGTCTCAGGATTACAAGTGAAGGGCTGGGATAACTGAATCCATTATGGAGAAACTTGTTTAGATTATGTGAATCATCCACCAGCCAAGGTAAACCCAGAGGGCCTGAGTGGCATAAGGAGCAGACCTGCAATCACAGATTTGGGTACTGTTTGGACTTTGTAATGCTAGTATACTTACAGGTGTGCCTCCCTCTGCATAACGGCTGAGTTCTTATGACTACACCTGTAGACATCCACTCACTTTAAGGACAAGAGTTACTTACTAACTCATTCACTCCGTCACTCATTCCCAGGGAGCACCTCTCCTGTGGTTTGATTCCTTTCTAAAGGAATGTTTCCTCTGATTTTTCTAGTCAGTCAATTTCCATCTGTTGAGTGCTTTTCATTGTGTGCAGCCCTGCATGAAGCACAGTGAGGGGCATGGCCATGGATAAGGCATGTGCCCTGTACTCAGGGACATATGAAGCTGGGATTAGGGGAAGCTTCTCAGAAATGGTATATTAATTTTCTGTTGTTGTGTAGCAAGTTACCATTAACATAGTGACTTAAAATCACACTCATTTGTTGGCTTGCAGTTCTGTAGGGCATGACTCAGCTGGCTTCTCTGCTTAGGGTATCATGAGGCTGAAATCAAGGAGTTGGCTTGGTTCTTATCTGGAAAGTCTGGGGAAAATCTGCTCATTCAAATTGCCGAATTCAGTTCATCGAAGTTGCAGGACTGAAGTCCCTGTTGCCTTGCAAAATGTCAGCCAGGGGTCACATTCAGCTCATAGGGCTGCCAACATTCCTTGCCATGTGGTGCTATCCATCTTCAAAGCTGTAACGTGTCAAATTATTCCCAAGCCTCAAATATCTGACTCCCTCCTCTGCAACCAGCTGTAGAAAACTCTGCTTTCAAAGGGCTCACTGGATTAGGTCAGACCCATCCAGGATAATCTCCCCTTGCCATATAATGTAATATAAACATGGGAGTAGTATCTAATTATATTCATAGATTCCACTCACACTTAAGGGGATTATGCAGGGCATGTACAACAGGGGGCAGAAATCTTAAAGGCCATTTTAGGATCTTGCCTACTGCAGGTGGATGTCAGTCTAGTCCTTGAGCATGGCAAGCTGTGTACATGCTAAGAACCATGACGGAGAGATCTCAAAGGTACAGTATTTATTCCCAGTCTCCCAAACCTGCCTCCTTCATTGTTCTCTGATGATGGCCTTCTCTTCTTTGGATTACGGAATACCAAAGATGAACTGGACCAGTCTGTGTCTATATCAGGCCTTTGGGAGCAGTTTTCCATATGACACATTCCTTAAAGGAATGCTTCTCTCTGTAAATGCCTAGAGGGCAAGCACTGAATTTTCTTTTCCTCACTCCCCCTGACAAACCAAGGCAGAACAAAATCTTTTCTTGACCCTCATATTTCTGACCCTCATAATCTCTCCCAAACTTTACAGCCAGGCTTGGGAAAGAGTCATAGATGTTCCTCTTTTCTGTCTTCTAGCTTACCAGTGTGTCCTCCACCCATGACAGTCTAGCTGCTGCCCCCACCATTCCATCTGGTTTGGCCCGACAAAACAGAATGACCTGGAATCAAATACTGGCTCAGTCACTGACCTGATGTGTGACCTTGGGCAAATCACATAACTGTCTCAGCCTCAGTTTTCTCTTCTATCAAGGGTATGATATCCATGCTTCCGTCAAGGTTAGTGATACTGCATATAAAGCACCAACACGTGGGCGCTAATACTTGTTCATGACTAAGCTGCTTGATTGCAGAACATATTTTAAAGGGCATAGGACATTCTGATGTAGCTTTTTGGACACTGGCATTTTGATAAAATAGCAAGAAAATGCCCCTGTGTCCCAGTGGGTCTATGAGAATATCCTTATTGAGAATTTCACATCCTTATCTCCCATACTTCCTTGCACAGTGCTTGATGCCTAATAGGAACTCATCAATGTTTGTTAATGGTAGAAATGATGAATTAATCTCCTTTCTTCATCTCAATTGCACTCTCCTTGAGGGTAGATAATTTTTCTTGCTACTAAGATTCCATATGTTTTATTCTTTCCAAAAGGAAATATTAATTTTATCATGGCATTTTTCAAGAGATAAGCAATATTTGGTGATGGATGATTCAGTCGTCATCCAGGCAGACAGTGAAACCTGCGGGAAGGCTGAACTCAGGCATCCCAGTAAGATTTCGCTCTTTAATGTTTAAGAATAATCAGAGGAAAAGAGATTCCACAACCTTCCCCCAGTAACTTGATTCAAAGTTAGATTAGATAGAGGGAAAACAATAAGGGTTATTAAATCCCTCATGCTCTACTTAAGTCTATTTCCAAATGCTAATAAAGTCCCTGGGAAGTCAGGCAACTTCCTTCCTCTTCCGCGCGTGTGTGTGTGTGTGTGTGTGTGTGTGTGTGTGTGTATGTGTAACGGACAGGAGAAGCAGGAATGTGTTTCTTTTTGCTCTGCCTAAAGTAGGGAAGGAAAACAGACTCCCCTAGAGAATTTGAATAAAAAATTTCCTATGCCACCCATTGAAGGAGATAAAGTGGTACAAAGTTCAAATTATAAAATAAATTAGTCATAGGAACAGAAGTACAGTGTTGAGAATATAACCAGTAATGTGTCCTGGTATGGGGGCAGGGGGTAACTGCACTTGCCATGGTGAGCATGTGGTAATAATTGTCAAATCACTGACTTGTATATCTGAAACCAATATAATATTGTATATCAACCATATTCCAATAAAAAAAATTTCCTGTAGCAGAGTGGTTAAGAAATAGAGCTGAGGCTTTCAAAAATGTGCATTCTGTTTTGGATTCAAGCTCTACTGTCTGATTTTGGGTAGCAAGTTCTTTAACCCCTCTAAGCCTCAGTTTCCTCATCTGAAAAATGGGAATGATAATAGTACCTCCCCCAAAGACGGTTGTTAAGATTAAATGAGAGAATGCACGTAAAGCTCTTAGCACATGCTTAGTAGTAATAAATGCTAGCTGTTTATATCACAAGTAGAATTCTCCTTGAACAAGAGTATTTTAATGCCTAACTTGGTATCATGGTCATCTTGAGGCTATTCCCATGTCTTGGTAAACAGTCCACATAACATCACTTTGCTGAAGACAGCACTCCTGTGTGAGAACCATATTTCAAAGACCCTCTTTATTTATCAGTCATTGGGATATAGTTATTCTGTGAAACCAAAGGTAGATCTGTGTTAGGACTGAGTTGGAACAAAGGCTCCACGTGAAATACCATGTTGGTCATATGAAAATGCGATGCTTTTCCCATTGGGTTAGTGGTATTTTGGTTGGGTGGATTGGCGAAAGAATTAGAGGACTTGTTTTTATTTTTGTTTTAGGAAAAATTACTTCCTTACAGGACTATGAAACCCTTGGTCCAGATGGAGTTCGTACTTGGGGGCCTAATCTTAGTAATGAAGTACCTCTTTCATTTGCGGAAAAGGCAAAAACCCAGGGCTGATCAGCTGTTTAACTATCTGAATTATTTAGAGGGCTGGGAACAGCGGTTTGTGATTCAGGAGGTCCAGGGCGCAGTCTGAGATTCTGCATTCCCGACAAGTTCCCAGGTGGTGCTGACGCTTCTGGTCCAGGGAGACACTGGGAAAAGCAGTATACTAAGAGGAAGTGAGGGCAGAATAGGCCCTTCCACCTGGGTAGCATTTTTTACCTTTGCCAGTCCTGTTCACATCCATTATCACATTGGAACCTCACTGATGTCAGGTGTAGACAAAAACATTGTGGATATCGATTGCTCATGAGACGTAAGAAGTTATTATGCAGGAACTCACAATCTTTGGATTCTAGGGTCTATTATGATCCATATCTTACAAACCAATATCCCGTGGGGAAGAAAAACAGGCCCTGAGGGCAAACTCTAAAAACGAAATGGGGAACATGGGTCACCTGTGTCTCCATTATCCTCACTGTATCCATGACCACATTGCCAGTCAGTCACAAGACTTTTCCCACTGCACTTAGATTTGCTTTTGGAACCCTCTGACCGAGGTGCTCCAGGCAGCCACTACTGGTCAATCAAGGTTGACACATACTGCTATGTTCCTTTCATTCTCCAAAGGGAAATGAAGTGAACTAAATAGAATAGAACTGACTGTGCAAACTACCGAGTGTAACTTAAACTGAAGATGCAGTCACAAGATACAGCGAGTCTAGCCAATTTCCTGGCACTTCTGCTGTTGGTGAAGTCCTTTATAGGAAAACAAAGCTATTCTGGTAAAATGAACTCCTGCAGCCCAGCAGGTTTCAAGAACTGACCAATGTCAAGATATCAGGTCATTCATTTACTCAATGATCTTTTTATTGAAGCCCACTCTAGTGCTACGCACTATGCTAGATGCTTTAGGCTACAGAGATGGATAGGACACAGATCCTGTATCATCTAAGAGAGAAGATAAAACATGTGTCCAATTAACTACTGTGCCTCTGGGCAGGATGCAGTAAAGGGCTGCCAGGGACATAGGTAAAGGGCATGAGAGTTCAGAGGAGAGAAATGTGGCACTTTCAGGTGTGAACTTAGATCTACCTGTGTTGCACCCACTTCCATACCTAAGTCACATACTAGCAGCGAACATTAGAAGTTCAGTACCTGAAACCTCTGCCCTTTGGTTATTGTTTTTGAAGTAGAGATGCAGCAATTGGCAGGTGACCATTAGCTCATTTCCCTGCTTAGGATTAGCCAATATTGAGACTAAGTGGGATGGCTCTTGGTTGTGAGTTTCTTGATTTAGCTGTAACCATCTGGCTATCTGGTAATGAGAAATCATAGTCTTAACATGTCCCCAACTCAAGTCTGAAACAGATTTTGGGTCTAGATGGGAGTTGTCCAGAGGAATGGAGGAAGACACAGCCTGGGAAGGAAAGAAGCTCTGGGAAAAAATGGACCATTCATTATGTTTGAAGGCCAAAGGTTAAACATTTCTTGTTGATGGCCTGGAAAATGGTTTTCTGCGGTAACACTGTAGCACTAGAGCACATAAAACAAATGGTATAGGCTTCAGACATGTTGGCAATAGCTCCATTATGGGTCAAGTCCTGCTGAAAACTGTCACACATGCCAGTACTGTTTGAATATACTTATATGTTTCTGTCATTTTGTGTTTTATAATGGGGAGACAGGAGCATTGCTTCATATCAAACAGCATGAGGAATCAAGAAGCCATGGAAACAGCCTGTCTGGTTATATGTAACTATAAAAAGCAATTGGATTTTGAAAAACTTAAGAAAAAAAACCAACTAGGGTTTTCTTATGAACTGTCTCACAATTACATTACTGATGTGTTGATTTGTGCATTGTTCTTTAGGGAGTGCTGTATCTCTATTTCTCTGTCTCTCCTGAAATAAGCCTTAGGCACTTTTCCCTTAATTCTGTAATTTTGTTTTTCTGAAAATGTTGTGCATTTTACATATTAATAATCTCTTACATGTGCACAACAAAGCCTTTTGGCATTTGCCCCCTCATCATGTCCTCCTAACTCCATTGTGAGACAGGCAAAGCCACTAAGTTTCAGATAAGGAAACTGAAGCTTTGAAAGGGTAAGTGGCCTGTCGAAAGTCATACAGCCACTAAGTATTACAGCCTGGACAGGGATTCATATACCCAGCCTTTTAAAGCAGTGTTCTCCCCACTCTGCCACCTGGGTGCGTGTAATATCTGTATCTGTCCCATAGAATAAGTGTGACTCCCCCGCGGCCCATTCAAATGATCTATTTGTTTTCCACGGGGAGGGAAGAGGCTGCTGATAAGAACACCAGGATTGCTGGGCAGTGTTGAGGAAAAGCCCCAGCTGAGGCTGGAAGCTGCCCTTAAAATAGGATCAGACATTTGAAAAAGACATATGCACCCCTATGTTTATCGCAGCACTATTTACAATAGCCAAGAAATGGAAACAACCTAAGTGTCCATCAGTAGATGAATGGATAAAGAAGAGGTGGTACACATACACAATGGAATATTATTCATCCATAAGAAGAAATCAAATCCTACCATTTGCAACAACATGGATGGAACTAGAGGGTATTACGCTCAGTGAAATAAGCCAGGTGGAGAAAGACAAGTATCAAATGATTTCACTCATCTGTGGAGTGTAAGAACAAAGCAAAAACTGAAGGAACAAAACAGCAGCAGACTCACAGAACCCAAGACTGGACTAACAGTTACCAAAGGGAAAGGGGCTGGAAAGGATGGGTGGGAAGGGAGGGATAAGGGGGAAAAAGGGGCATCATGATTAACACGTATAATATGGGGGGGGGGCACAGGGAAGGCAGTAGAACAGAAGACAAGTAGTGACTCTATAGCATCATACTACGCTGATGGACAGTGACTATAATGGGGTATGTGGTGGGGACTTGATAATAGGGGAAGTCTAGTAACCATAATGTTGTTCATGTAATTGTACATTAATGATAGCAAAATAAGAAAGAAAAAAATAGGATCAGAAAAAGCAGTTGGTTGCCTTGATCCATGGCAAGAATTTCCCCGAAGGCCAAATGAGTTCAGAGTATTGGTAAAGAAGAGTTGAAAAGCAGGCTGGCTTAGGAGCAAGACTGGAGAGAGAAATCATAAAGCTAGCTGGTTGCTGACAGCTAGGAAAATGGATAATATAATGACTGCATTTCTCCCGACAAGTGCACAAATAGTCATTTGAAAATGGGCTGTTTAAAGAGTTCAAACCTCTTCACATCTCAGTCTCCGTGGCAGGGCCCAGACTAGGGCGAGGCAAGCCAAGTGCCCAGGGCACAAAATGGAAGGAGGCCCTCAGTGCCGGGTGCCCATCCTGCACTTGTATGACCCTGAGAGTGTGAGCGCCGCCTCAAAGTTTGCATCGGCACTGTTTCCCTTTCTCACCCTAGCCTAGCACACAGAGTCCTGATCCCAGAGACAACTGTTAACACTGTGGCACATTTCCCCCCTGTCTGTTCTCCTCATCATTTATCTATTTCACCAAGTTGAGGTGATACTGCTTATACAATTTTGTACCCAGCTTCATTTACTTGACATTATAATAAAATTGAATCTTCTTTAGAACTGCTTTTATTATGTCTCTGTTCACTGGTAATCCATATTCACTGCAGCAGAACCAGACAATACAGATAAGAAAAAAGAAAAAAAAAAACAAAGAGGATCCTCGGTAATCTCCCCATTCAGAGACAATGACTTGTCACTTTGCTGCAGACCGAGATTGATGCATGAATCAAAAAAGTATTTCTGCCGTAGAAATATGCTGCCAGCTTGTGGAAGGCTGTGCAGAGAATGTTCGCAGTTAATCAAGTGTAGTGATGTTGGAAGAGTTTTGGGAAAGCAGGGAAGGCACCAGGGCCAAAGCCTCCAGTGGGAAACAAGCACAGGCCACCCAAAGACCCTACATTTTACGCCGGCCTCAAAGAGCAAGCCAAAGTGAAAATACTTCATCTAGTGGGGAAATCATGTAGTAAAATGGTTTTATGTTTTTTTGTTTTTTTAAATGCTGCTTGTTGGAATACTTTGTAATAATTACTTGACAGGCTTCTTAACACTCTGTCAGCTTGTTTTTTTTGGCAACTATTGTCCCACCGTCCTCCAAATGAAAGGTATGTGGATGTCACATTCCCAGATGAGAGGCAGAAGGTCTGGTCCTGACTACACTAAATGTGACTATCATCATCCTTAATAATGTGTGAACACCATCTATAGAAGTATTTTAGATTCTAGGTTTTTTTAAGTATATTTTTAAATTGAAGTATAGTTGATATATAATCTATTAGTTTTAGGCATACAACACAGTGGTTCACCAGTTACCCACATTCTTAAATCCTCACCCTCACCAGTGCAGTTACTATCTGTCCACATAAGAAGATCTTACAGAATCGTTGACTGTGTTCTCCATGCTGCACTTCCATCCCTGTAACTAATGTATATTATGACTGAGATTGAAGCTGTGATAAACCCTGATGGCTCCTCCATGGCCATGGAGAAAAGAAACCCTCACCACCCCCACATTATCTGGCCTTAGGCTAGCTTTTCAACATTTTTTCTTTCTCCTAATTCCTTCCGGGCCATCACCACTGCCACCATTACCGCGATCACCTTTACCTGTGCTACCATGTTGTCTTCCACTCTATATGTAAGTCTAGCAAATGGAATGACTCCCTCTGCCTAAAATTCATCTCTGCTTTCCAGCTGCCCTGGCTTGTTCTGCTCAGATTGCCTCTGAAGGCTTGCTTTCCCCCAAGTCCACCTGTTGAACTCTGCCTTCCCAAAGACCCAACCCAAATGGCAATTCTAGTGTGAAGTCTTCCTGGACCCAGCCAACCAGAAGTGATTTTGAATTGGATTGCTGACGGTGCTCAGGTTGTTATTGAGCTGAGGGGTATAGTTTTGAGTAGAGACAGTAAATATTTTCTTGGTCAGATTTTTTATTGTGAAGGTGCAGAGAAAAATAGGAAACTGATCAATAAGATACAGTCTGTGGATATTCTGATAAATGGTGAGGTTTACATATGCAGTCTAGGGTTTCATGTTGAAGAGTTGATAGGTTGCTGAGGAAGCAAAGATTATATTTCTCACAGAGATTAGTAGTATAAGACCAGTTAAATAAAAAATGAAAGTTAGGACCCAAATGTGGGGATGTAGTGGGGAGAGTAAGACTAAAATATGAGAAGATAAGGTAATAATAAGATATCCTCTCCATTAATAGTGCATGTAATAGGAAGCACATTGGAGTTTGGAGGGAAGGAAGCTGAGAGCTGGGCCACACCTTTTGCTAAGCCCTTCATAAACACGCAGTCTCAAAACCAGTTTGCTGTTATTGTCCAACCTAGACATGAGTCATGGCTCTATCGCTCACTAGCTTTGTTCATTTGGGCAAGTCACTTTATGCTCTCCAAAGTCTCAGATTCCTCTTTTGTAGAATAGGACAAACAATAATGATTCTCCAAAGGATTCTTGCAGCAATTCAATGAGGTGATGTCTGTAAAGGAGCTCTGGACACTCTGCTTTCATCACCACAGAAATGTCTGTTACTATTATCACAGGACAAGGTATAAATGAAAGAGGACAATTTCTATCATTACTTCATTCATTCTGTCAACAGATGTTGCTCGTTTGCCAGGCACTGGGGGTAGAGAAGCTTCCTGTGCAGCCTGTGAATGCTGGGACCTAGCTGCAACTTAGCATTACACAGCACC